>JABASM010002300.1:0-11423 GCA_019776545.1 Brachystomella parvula | reverse complement strand
CGTCACTCCAACACTCCGCCAAAATCACTCCGTTCCGCACTCCGTTCCGCACTCCACTCCGGAGTGGTGCCCCAGTATGCACCAAAGTCGCTGCAGGGATTGCCATAACTTCCGCATCCTAAATGACAAAATTCTATACAGTTTAATGCTAATTATTTGACCTCTTATTTTTTTTTTTTAAAAAAAAGATAATTTTGGCATTATTTTTACCTTCCGCAAGTGATGTCATGAACAAAATAACACAAATAACCAAGAAAACGTAGGGCAGAATCTTAGCGAGCGTAGTCCCTGAGTCCATTATGCATCAGAAGAATAAAATTAGCTTTTTTGATATTGAAAACGTATGGATTATACAAGAGTCTATGCGTGTTAATAAAATGCTGGTTTCGCTAATTTACAAAATTCACTTTTTATTCTTAACCGTAACGAACCAAATAAGTGCTAATTAATTATTTTAATTATGGCTTATTGGCCTTAATTGTAAGAAAATAATAATAATACTAAGCAAAAATCGACAAAGACAATGTAAAAAGCAGCTCCAAATCCCTCCCACCTTCAACATCGGATCCCACTATTTTAAAAGCTAATTAAATTGACCGCAGAAACAGGCCTGGCTAAGGAGAGTTACGAAAAAATACTGGACTACAAAGCTCTAGAGAATCTGTATGCAGGACCAGGGAGCCTCTGCTTCTAGCTGTATTCAAGCAGCACTTAATTTCACGTTTGACATCTTAAGTTCTGAGGAGGGGGTGGGGTTCTAGCTAGGAAAGATGAAGAAAAATGTTAGTTATTATTATTCCAAAGTTAATGCAAGAGTACAAGAGTAATAACTACTTACTTAGTCGTCTTCATCCTCCAATACTTTCAATCTTTGGCTCCAGCCGCAAATGCAGCACAATTTGTACTTACTGGCCCCATTGATTAATTCCTAAGAAATCATTTCTTTGTTATCAAAGTTAAGTACTATATATTAAACAGGTGTAATGCTTTACCGACCTTTTCTATGCGCAACTTTCCAACCTCCTTGCATACCCAAGCGTGGGTATAAGCAAAGTTCAGTGAGGCTTGCAAGCAAGAATCGTCTATCTCCACATATTCCGTCTCAGAAATCCCTTGTGACTGTCCAGAATTACCTGTTCCTGGAATATCAGAATTCAACAGGCTGGATTGCGGTGGAACATGAGGTGCTGTGTTGCTTGTCACAGTTTCCTTAGGTTCACTTTCTTCTCCAACTTCCCTTTCTTTACGTCTAGCAGCCCATGCCATCCTTGCCTTCTGAAGCTTCCTGCCTCTAGAAACTCCTTTCCGAAATATTCCCATCTTCTGTATAAAAGGATAAGAAAATTAGAAAAAAATGGCAATATATTCGTAGGCTACTGTGGTGGCTTCGACGAGGAAAAGCTGTTTAGTAAATAGACGACCCTTTGGTTACCAGTTATTCTTGTAGATGTGTATGAAGTTCGGTAGCAATTTGCTCGTCTGAACTCTGCTGAAGTTTAGCTTGAACTGATGAGACAAGGAAACGAAACAAAGACAAAAGAGACAGAGAGAAACTCCAGAGGTCATTGCTCTCTACCAGTGTTTGCACGCGCAACTTGTGCCTTTTTTATAGTTTTTTCTTGAGAAAGGCGCTAATCGCGGTAGCGATAGATCCTTTTTACCCTCAAGCTTTAGCGGAGAGGGTATAAGGATCTTGCGCGCCGTCCGTCCGGCCGTCCGCCATGCTATAATGCCAATGAGCAGTAATATTCCCAATAAGCAGTAATATTCCCAATGACAGTAATATTCCCAATGAACATTAACTTTTTCAATGGCAGTAATGTTCCCGATGACAGCAAGGATCCTAATGAGCAGTAGCTTTCCCAATGAGCAGTTACTTTCCCGATCCCCAGTAACATGACCAGAATAAAATAGCAAATACTACTGGTCATTGACAAAAGCATGGCGGACGTTCAAAATTAAAACATTTAATAACCAGCTTGAGGGTTACACGTGTCAACGTTGCTTTTTATTCCTATTGCGGTTGAGCCTGCGAACACTGCTGTCGAGGTCTCGCCTCCTGTACATGCGCAAATAAGAATGGCACAACAGGGGTGACACGCAGGGGGTTGGAAAAAAGTCATCATATGCTTCAGAGACATCTGGGTTCTCTGCCAAAGCCCAGCAACCTAAAAGCAAGACTTGCAAAAGGAAATGGGAAATTTAATTTCCGGTGCTCGAAGCTATGAGTGCAGGAAAACTTAACAATTAATTAACCCTAAATAATGGTACATTTAATTCACAGGTGCTATTGCGGATTTTCCGGGCTATGGATTCCAAGCAACTGAAAACCGGACGAAGAGTTTGTAAACTATGGCACTACTATGCTACTCCGCTTCTAATGGAACGAAGCTCCATCAAGCTAAAGTCAAAGCAGATTCATTTCTTCCTGGAAACTATTTCCCAGGCGTATGGAGATGAAGCTGACAGCAGTGAGGTGACAGAGGAGACAAGCCTCGCCTTGCAGCCCCCATGCTTCAAAAATTTTGTATTCGATTCCTGGGAATTCCTCTCACCTCTAGAATCCCAGCAATCCAGCCTACTGAGGAGAATAGGAAAAGATGCTAAAGAAGTCACATTTTCAACCTGTGTCTTCGATACAAAGGAAGTAATCCATCTTGCTCTTGATTTGCTGCCTAATCTGGAGACTTGTGCTTTTGGAAGTCCGAAGGAGCCTTATCGCCATCACTTAAAAAAAGGTGATTCGACACCTCCATTCCACCGCCCCCACTNCCTTATCGCCATCACTTAAAAAAAGGTGATTCGACACCTCCATTCCACCGCCCCCACTCATCTGTAAAAAACTTAGAAATTACTGTTAGCCTGAATAATCTTAAAATTGGTACCTGGAGTGAGATTTTCCAATGGTTTCCATCAGTTTCGGTAATTAGAATAGAAAAACACAGTCACTGTGAAGTTCAAAAGCTGTCCAGTTCAAATCCGAATATTAAAATCCATACGTCTTACTTCTTGCAGGTTTTGAATGCCCAGTGTCGAGAAACAGAGGATTTGACCAATCTACTCGAAGCAATTGCTCAAACCAAGGATGAGTCCAGCTTCAAGCTTACGGAATTCAGCTCATTTCTCACACCATTCAATGAGTCTCAAATTAATAAGTTAACTGGACTGAATTTTGAGTTCAAGACATTGGACTTAAATATTTCTCCAGGAGTGAGAGCTGAAACTCTCCAGAAACTTCTGGGTAGTTGCAAGGCTTCGGTGGAGACATTGAAGCTGTTTCACGATTTGACTCCAGGAAACCTTTCTGGCTTTCCCTACGGGGTTACTCAGTTTCCCTACTTGACCACCCTGGAAGTCGTTGGAGACATGCTGGAGAATCTCGAGTCTCTTAGTACCGTTCCATTCCTCCAGAACCTCACTATACGCCAACATCATGATGAAGACGAGCCAATGCTCTGTCCCATCGTAAAAAATACAAGGGTTGGTTCAGTAGTAGCTCATCAAGCCTTGAAGTCATTAACCCTTGAGTATACTCTCAGCCCTGCATGCCTCAAGCGCCTGGCCACTGAAATCCTTCCACATATTACCAGTTTGACAGCGTACCTGGATGACGATGGGATCAGAGCTGTTTACGAATCAATGGGGAACTTAGAGGAGCTCGTAGTTCTTGGTGATAATGTCACTGATGAAGGTATAACAGGAATTGAGTATGAAGCGCTCTTCGAGATGGGTGAGGGATACGAAAGGACTCATCTACCCATACCTCGTTCCGCTGCCTACATTGGAGACTGTAAAAGTATGACAGAAAAGAAAACTGATTATTTAGTCATTTGAACTTTCCTATTCTGATTTATAGAATTAAGAAAATTCGGGATGTGTTATCTCCCCCAGGAAAATATTTCTGATCTGTCGATCACTTACGGATTTATGGATGTAGTCGAACTTACAACTTTGGATTTGCCAGCAACTTCGGTAAGATATCTTATCGCAGTACTCCCCTCACCCACGCAAGATTTCTAAATTCTAATTTTAATTTCAGATTACCGAACGAGGGATACATAAGTTAAGGTCTAAAAAAAATTTGAGTAGACTCAACGTAAATTATTGATAAGAAAAAAAAACTAAGAAGTATTGGAAGCATGAAGTAAGAAGCATATTGGGTTCACAGTTTTGGCAAAGGCCTAACGTGCTATGTCCTGGTAACGGTAGTTTCGTTAAGAGTATTAACTAGCCTGCGTGTGAGGATTTAAGGAAACTAATATTAGACTGCAGTAAAAATAAATCATTCCGTCGCTCTACGGACTTTGTAAGCGAGCGTAGCTCCATGCTTTTCATTCTCCAAACTTCAGCGCTGCCTCGTTCTTCATCGTCTCTAAGAGATAAGCAAATCAAAGAGTGCCTGCGCCGATTGCAAGGTACCGGCCATGTTCTGCAGAGTTTCAGCATTGGGAATCACGGCCTTCTTGTTACTAAGAAGTTCAAGGACAGAATTCAACGATAAAGGGTACTAATAACCTGCAGCGCCTTTTCAAATGTCAAGGTAGACTTACCTAGCAAATGAACGATTTAGCAGCTGAAACCAGCTTGGGTGAATGAAGCAAGTTCCCAGTCGCCAAGATTTGAACGACGTTGTTACTGTTGATTTTTTTAGGAATTCGGGCTTCACACTTGCGAACCAAGCATTGGACGTCATACTTATGTCCAATGTGAAACAAGTTAATAAGGCCACTTCTCCTCTCCTTCTCCTTGTAATGAGGTCGAAGTTCCTGTGTAGAGATATTCGAGGAATTCCTTCACAACAGGCACATCAAAGTCCGTGATTTTTATGGTGCCTTTCTTAGTCTCAGTCATGGAGGTTTTGAGCATTGCTTCAAAAACTGAGCTTTTTGCTGTAAAAACAATAAAAATGCAGTTTTACATGAAAAGTAGAGAACCGAGAATGTATGCATGGTTAGAAGTAGGCTTGGATTTACATGCCAAGACCAGACGATGTGCTGGAAACTTCGCAGCACCAACACGAAGCTCGATATCTGAGAAGTCCTTTTGCAGAAAATACTTAGCAGCGAAGTGCTCAACAGCTGGTGCGGAAGGTCGCATGCGAGGCTCAGTTGGGTCCATGTATGGCTCAGTCTCATCAGAACTTCCGTCATCCACAATGGCAGGAAACCTTCCTCTCATTCGCTGGAAATAGGTGTAATTAACGAGTTGCTGATGATATACCAGACAGTCACACGTGTTGTTTACTTACTTTTGACATGCTTTCAGTGGAACAAATTGAAAATCGATGGAATCAAAATGGAATGTAGCGCACAGCTAAATGTGCATCAAACCGTCAGAATAAGAAACTGCATAGTATACAAGCAGATGAGCCTGGTGTACGAAGATTGATAGATAGCTCTGTGGACAGAAAAACAGGAGTGGGCGGAGCGGAGGAGTGGGAAACAACCGCAAAAAAGGGTTTTTTAGGGAGATTCGCGAACCGAACTTGTTTTTTTATCTTACCGTATAATGGGGTAATTCGGAAAGTTTCCCGTTAAATCCTACCAAAGAAGCAAAACTTGTTTCAAGTCTAAACGCGAAGTTGTTATACAATCAATCCTCTACCGAAAAATTTATCCTGCCTAATTTTAGGTGCACAGTTTATCTCTAAAAAACAATATGTGGCGCTTGGAATTACTCCATTTAGGGGGTATAATGCGAACCATTTTAGGATACCGGCTGTACTTCAGTCTACGACTGCAGGAGAGCGCTTCTAGGGGACGACGACGTATGCATCCAGCAACTATCCTGACTCCTGAAAGAAAATTGGGGAATGACCTGAATGAAGGAGAGTGAGGAAGTTTTCACGAACGCCGATTCTAGAAGCGTCGGGCCAGCGGCCATTTGATCCGCTGAAGGCTAGACGATAGAATTGGACCAGCGAACATCTCATTGGCTACATAAGGATTAAGGGATCGCGGCTGGTTAGCGGGTGTGTACTCTGGCGGGAGTGCTGCCATCTAGTGTGTGGATTCCTACAGCGGAAACACCGAAAAAGCGTGTGAGGGGGAGGGGGGAAGCGGAAACAAAGCCCCATACTACCAAGTACTACCAAACCCGTTTTTAAAAAAACATTTATGCACGACTAAAATCCCACTCACTCAATTTTAATGTGTGAATAAAATTAACCACGAATTAACTCTACTTTAGTCAGACCTTACCGCCATCGCCCACACCTTTACTTTTTTCCCTTTTATTTTGCATCTTATTTTCTTGGATTTTCTCTAACATAGTTCTAGCGTTTCGAATTTTTTAGGCGAATAATTTCGGTGCTTCAGTGATTTTATTTTTTGACACAAATGATAGCTTTCCTTAAGCATTGATAGTAATTTTAATTTTCTGAGAGTTCTTGAGTTAGAATAAATGGTGTGTGCCCGTTGCTTAATTCCATCCGTGAAGTTAAAGGGCAGAGCCTAGAAAGTTAAAAACGAAATCATTGCTAAAAGAGAAATTTTAGACCTGTTACTACCGAAATTCCGTAAAACGACTCCTCCGGAATAGAATGAGAAACTGGGATCCTTGAAGGTGAAGGATCCAGAGTTATAGTTCCCTGACAAAGGACCTCCGTACGTTACCACCATTATAAAAAAAAAATTTGGATTTTAACTCCGTTTTCAGGGGAGAATCAATTGGTGTATATGTGGCGTATTTTGGAATCAGGGAATGGAGTGTTTGATTAACGTATCTCGGACCTGCACACACGCCCGAAATTTCAATCAATTAAGTTTTCAATTAATTTCAACTAAACAAACCATTTCAACCCATACGGCGTACCCCAAGATATCACAGTAAGGCTCCCACACGAGAAGGACGTTGAAAACCGTGAGACAAAGGTACCCAGGGCAAGTACTGGCCACATCCAAATACCAGCTGTTCATCGCTATGCCAAAAAGCTAAGTCCCATTTTACTTATAGTATATGTGAACCGAAGCAACTAACCTCTTCGTGTCATTCTCAAGAAAGTGAAGATACTAGCTCGTTTTGATATCTATCTAGGACAGACAGTCATACACCAAAGCACGTATCAACCCAGATTCAAGCGAAGCCCAGTCACATTCCACTGATACGGATAACAATGGGCAAGAACCGTAGCTCCAAGCCTAGCCCAACACACAAGCCCACAGGTTCCACGACTGCCCCAGCTGCACATTTCACTCCTGAGATTTTCCGTACTGAAGTGAACACTGATCCATTTGAAGAAACAATTCAAGACCAAAGCTTCTGCTCAAAATTAAAGGGATACTCGCCCGCAGCTGATTTTATTAACAACAAAGTCAACTGCCTCATCCTCTTCGTCCACGATAAACTCAGGGAACTCGAAGCAAACATCATCGATTTGGACCACAGATTATGCAAGGTCCAGCATAAGGACTCTCCCAAGGAATTGCAAGCGGACTTGATACGGATCCAAGCAGAACTGAAGAAATGGAAATCAAGCAAATCGCCTCCCCCCTTTCTAAACAAGCTCATTCTCCCCGTGATTCAGGTAGACCAAAACAACAACGATCCTCGCCCAGTCGCACCTCTGTCAGTCAATCCACCAGACCCCACCGATATCGCAACGATCCTCAGCAAGTGCACACAACTGGAGATTGAGATTCACAAGAACGACCTAATTCTATACGGCGTCCCGGAAGGCGAGATAAGTGAGCAAGACCTGTCCTCCAAAGTGAAAAAAATAATCACCAGATGCACAAAAGTCTCCATTAACGCTACCATTTCACGACTAGGCCGACTTAAACCACCTGATCCAGCTGCGAGACCCAGACCAGTCAAAATCAGCTTCAAAGACAATTCAGAAAGAAACTTAGTGTGGAGTTCGCGCGGATCACTCATGTTAACCCCTTTCAGATTACATGAATTTCTCCCTTTACAAGAAAGGATTAACAGAGCCAGGAAAAGGTTACTTGTAGCTGCTGCCTCACAACCCACTCCAGCCACTGACCGTTAACCCAAGACACAAAGGAACCAAATCCGAGCCACTTCACTCCGTCACTGCTCAAATATCAATTCAAATCCTTTACAGTCACCTACCATCAAACCCAACTACCAGTCTACAATCCCAAATAACTTCACTATACTACTACAATACTACTTCAATCAATTGTAAAAATTCAACCTCAATAATTCATAGCCGCTGATTCTCTCTCTAGTTCTTCCAAAATTTCCAAAGTCTACGTCTCTACGAAAGTCGTAGCACCCCCACGCGCGCGTTTGTTGATTGGGCTTCGCCACGTCAAAGAATAAATAATTGATTGATTGATTAACGTATCTCATGTTCAGACCCATTAGGGCAAGCGGCTGACCTTTAGTGACCCTGAGGTGTCAAACCCATTCGAATTTAGAAAAATGAGCTTTACCAATCGATTCTACGCTAATACCTGACTTAAACCCGAAATTTTTCTTTTGAAGTTGCATGGAGCACCATTACTAACGGTATCACGAGCATATAGGTCCTTTGGGGTCCGTGCCACGCACTTTTGAGTTTTCTAAAATCTTGGCTCAGTTGGATTTCTTTACCAATTTCCAGAAATGTTTTTAGGAAATATGTAGCATTTGGCATCTTTTCTAGGGTCATCGGTAAAAAAGACAGTTTTTTGGGAACCTCAAAATAGCGGGTGATTCCCAATACTATATCACAGCAAGAAGCGAGCGGGTCCAAAGATTCTGAAAAATCGAAAAGTGAATTGGGTGAATTTCACTCACCATTCCGGAGGAGTGCCGATATTGAGGAATCTGGATGTGACAAATCTAACGACTCTGTTATAAGTCTAGGCTTTTTTTGTATAAATGGTTCGAGGTTGTGATTATATTTTGTAAAAGTTTAGATTACGCATTTGGTGAATAGTAGTTTCTGGATGCTCATTTGATCAATGGCTGTGTGTCGGTCTGATCCCTCCGGAGCATCCCTACAATGATCCCCAAGATGACACAAATGATGCTCAGACCAATCATCACCCAGCGTCCCTGTTCCACAAGTACGCCAATGTACTTGATCTGTCCGAAGATCCTGAGATTCTTTTCTCCAAGCTCCATGGACTAAAAGTTAAGAGATGCGTGTGATTAAAAATAACTTTCTCACTCTGTCCTTCTTTTAAGGACGCGCTCAAGGTGTTAGACACTGCATGGGAAAAAAATATGAATTTTAAGTGTCCTCTACGGATTCGAAAAAGACACCTATAAAAAGCTCAAACTTGCAGAAAAAACGATTAAAACTCTATAGATCGATGTAACTGATTTATGCTATGCGAGCGTAAATATGAACTTTAAGTGTCCTCTACGGATTCGAAAAAGACACCTATAAAAAGCTCAAACTTGCAGAAAAAACGATTAAAACTCTATAGATCGATGTAACTGATTTATGCCATGCGAGCGTGTCAAGGCGAGACTTTTTGAACCTTCTCCCCAGCTATTTTGAGTAAAAATTCGCTGTTTGAACAATTTCTCAAAAGTTTCACTGTATGCGGCCTATTTCATATCAGAAAGTTCGTTTCTCTCATTTTTAAGGAAAACGGTAGCCAATGCATATTTTAGCCGAAGCTAGGCGACTTTTTGGAGTTAACTCCGTCTGATGCGGGGTTTTCATTAACGTTGAAATTATTTTACGAGATTCGAAACTTTTTTTCAGCTATTTTTGAAAATTAACTTGCTCCTGCCGTCGCCGCGATTTGGAGAGGCGTCTGGAAAGCTGCGATTTGACGCGACGTCGAAAAGCAGATTTGAAGTTTGATTTTCTCTCAAATTCGAAAGTCTCGGGTGGCGGATTTTTACTAAAATCTGAACACGCACACCGCATCCTTGTGTCTAACTCTGCTCCTCC
This sequence comes from Brachystomella parvula, assembly GCA_019776545.1. Classification (NCBI taxonomy): domain Eukaryota; kingdom Metazoa; phylum Arthropoda; class Collembola; order Poduromorpha; family Brachystomellidae; genus Brachystomella; species Brachystomella parvula. Next base: position 1,564 of record JABASM010002300.1, on the reverse strand, counting down.
CAACAGTTAAAAAACTTCCTTTTTCTTTTGACTTTCACTATTTTAAGCTTCAAGCCTCTGCAGCAGACCCGGCTTCCAGACGTAAACCTCAGAAGCCGCGAATTACGCTAAAAGTGAAAACTTAGCATAATTCTGAAATAATTGAAAATTTTGGGAACACAGCACCGTTTTACGTAGGGGCCGAAACAAAATGGCCGACTTTAAAACATAATTTTCTTTTCAATGCTTGGATCGCTATTTTTTTCTTTTCTTTTCGCATATCTGCAAGCTAGAGGCCAGCTTTCTTGCAATTGACAGCTGGGAATAGGGGTAAGATGAAAGTTTACCTCCTCAGTCCACAAGATGGGGAAAGTGGTAGGCTGGACATTGGCGAGTGTTGCGACATGAGGATTCTTCTTGAGCTGAGCATTGAGTTGGAGTCTCTTGACTACCTTCATTACCGTGGCAGTGTCCTGTGACAAAGAAATAATAAGGAAGTTACTGGATCTCATAATAATTGACTCATGAAAGAATAAATAGAAAAGTCTCTATAACTCAGGAGTCAAAACAAACAGAGGGAAGACTCAGCAGAGCCTGAACAATTAAAGAGATGAGATGGCCATTAAGCGGCGGTTAATTATCAGCAAAGGGGAACGGACCAGATCCTTATATGGACAAAATCTCATCACGGGAGATCAAGGTCTAACGGTGGTGGTGGCTTCTGCTCGGATTTTTGTTTGCTTAAGCTCTTATACTTACAGTGGGTAATAAAATAATAAAAAGATTTAAATGAGGAAGAAGGGATTTCAATTTACGAGCTCAAGATCCAGAAAGGTAGCATGCTTCTCTTCGATTGGTTCCATCCCATCCACTGCTCCAATTAATTCTGATGCCGCCCCATGAAAATGTGGTAATGAGACTGTGAGAGGCGCTCCGTCGGAACAAGGGGCTGTGGACAGGAGCCCGTCTCTCTCGCATGACTTCGTGTCCTCGTCCATGCAGTAGCACCAGTTTTCCGGGTTTTTGTCAGCACCCTCAAACAGCCTTGGCTCAAGTTTGAACCGGTAGCTGGGAACCCCCTTGAAATCAATTTCCTTCTCAAAAATTAATTTATGGCTTCGACACATTTCAGGGGAGTAGACATAGAGGACCGTGCTCGGCGTCAGAAATGGTGAGAATCGAGTCCCGTCAGTCCCGTTGATGGTGTTGCAGGTCTCGTTTTTCCACCAGGGAAGAAGCGTCGAGTTCTCACGTGCTTCAATTTTCCCATAGTCTTTGTAGTTATGCACACCGTTGTTCACCTCGTACAGAGTATGGTCTGTTCCATTTTTCTAGAAAAAAAAGCTCAAAAATAAATAAAAAATACATTGACTAAATTATCTTGATTTCCTTTGATTTCTACTCGGATTCTGTTAGCTTGAATCTAAAACCCGAATTCCTGAAAGCAATTATTCCGTTTGTTAGGGTTGAGATGGAAGGAAAGTCGCTCGTGCTTTCACTGTGTACGTGTTTTCTCATGAGCATTGCCAGAAAATGTGTTGCCTTAAAATAACGGTATTTTTTTTTGTTTTCGAAAATAAAAACA
>JABASM010002299.1:0-11428 GCA_019776545.1 Brachystomella parvula | reverse complement strand
TACCTTTCAGTGCCGAATATAGACAGGACGCCGCTCTTGGAACAGTCAGTAATAATTAACTACGCTTCAGAGGATATAAACAAGACTGGCGACCTTCGCTTTTCAAGATTATCAGCCTTATCTTCATTGACCCTACTTTTAGGCTTGGTCCTCCTTGTTATTGAATGACCAAATTAGTATTGCGAGAACCTTGGAGCTGCTCATTTGTCGCCTTAGAATACAATTCACAAGTTCCAGTTCTTCCGGATTAAGGCGTCACCGTGTCTCGTTTCAAATGCAACCTTTGTTGCGGCGGTGGGAAGGGGCAAGAGAAGATTCCTTCGGACATTCTCAGGATGACGACTCCTAGATCAAGAACAAGCGGATCGGATTTCTCTCCAGGAGAGAATGATAGTGAACTTGGACATCGGCCCTTTAGTGTCAGCAGTCCCGAAGAATCTACTCAACTTCTCACGGGTAGTGACCAGAATTCAAAGTCGGAATTACAGCAGAGAAGAAAATCGGAATCAGAAGTGAGCAATAATAGAAGTTTCATGAGGCGTGTTGGAGATAAATTCATATCAAGTTCACATGGGGTCAATCAACACTTACCCATGTCAGAATCAACCGGAACTCCTCAGCTCCTATCAAGGTCAGAAGGTCAGGATGAAGTAGGAGGGGGAGTCGTCTGACGACAGTGAGGAAAACATGGCTCAATCAGGCAACGGCTCATCATTCCAACGAAAGTTATCTACTCGGAGGGATATACACAATACGGTAAGGCACATGAAGCCCATACTCTAGCCTTATCTTAATTGGCCATCACACTCACCGCAAAACGTCCTCCCGTCTCATTTAAATTGACAGGAATGACTCGGCTTTCGTAATGTACTATACCATCATCATGTACCGTACGCATCTTTTTAGAACTTCCTTCATCGAATTCTTTTTATTTTATGAGATGAGGAAGTGATGTAAATGATTGCCATGTTCAAGGCTAGAATTTGTAAATTACAAGTTCGAGTACGCGAATCACTAACCACCGAATCTCCGTTAATTTTGAGCATTAGGAACGCATGTATACAGAGAAGATCCGGCTAGTTATGGTAATTCGATCCATAATTCTGATTTTAGTGCTCGCAGCATTATTCTTATAGACGTGGCGGTACATTATTTCCTCAGAATTATCTCATCTCATTCGCTTCTCATCGCCACCGCATGCTGTAACGTAGACCATTATCATGTTGTATACGCCATCATCACCATACCATTATAATTCTGCCTTCATAGTCATGACGAGAAGGGAGGGATGATGGACGTAGACTTGTCTTGATGCTGATGCTGCTGTTGTTATTTTGATAGATGAGCAAAAAATGAGGGCGTTTAAGTTTAATGTTTCCTTATGGGATACTCTCAGAATGGAAACAATAGGAAAATCTATGACTGCTGAGCTGTGAATTTTTTTATAATCATGGAAACTGAATGAGTTCCTTCTTTTTGCGAAATGGAGAGTCGTGAACTTGAAATCTCGTCACAAAGAAACAGGTTCGACGAATCATCTTCATAACTTAAGGCTAACTAGTTAGTTACTTCATATCGTGTTGCGAATTTGTGAGTATAGTGTAGACGTCGAGTATTAGATTCGACAATGAAGAATTTAATTGAATTCGAAGAATAATTTATTTCTAAATATTACTGGATTTCGTGTATTTTGGAGGAAGAGATTTCAGCTTTTTGATTTGTTCCCAGGGAGGGGAATCAGTTAATTGATATATTTCCCAACTTTGTGCTCCATGAGTGGGAAGTTAATTTTTCAGTCTTCTCTCTAAATTCTGATTTATAAATCTCCAGAGTCAGGATTATTGTGCTGTGTTCCCTCGTGGAAAACTAACAATAGAAGGTCGTTTATTATTATACAATAGCGTTACATCCCTCACATCCGTCTACTACTTTTGCAATTCTCATCTTTTCCATTGTTTATTTTTCACTGTGTTTGTGTTGGTACATGTGAATTGGTTTGTAGTGGAGCGTTCATTCCAGCGACATGGCTTCCAGACCTGGAATTGCAGAAACTGACCTTCCTACCCAAAGTGGGAGGAAAAATGGCGAAGAAGTAAGACTTTCATATTCAATTTTAGTGTGTAATTCCATTTTGTTCTCATAAATATAGCTTCCGCCGGGACTAGTTTACGTCCCCCAGAGAGGTTTTTTCCGTCGTTATACTATAATTTTCGTAATTTTCTCCAATTTAGTGCATTTCTTCCTGCCCTGTTCTATTTTAGTATAAAAAGGTAGAGGCTGGTACTTGGGATTTAGACATCCCGACCCCTAATTTAATTTGTTTAGAGTTGGATAAGCGAACCGTGTGATTAGTGCAGAAATTCATGTGACAGAGATTTAATTGGAAGTTTTTGAGAATCAGTTTTGTTCAGCAGGCTGTGGGTTCTTTTGAAAAGTATTAATTGGAAGAAGGGTAGAGAAAAGAGAAAAACAAAGTTTTGATTTTTTTAAATGGTTTCAAAATAGCGTTTGTCTAGTAGCTTTCTCTCTGCCCGACAGCAGAGGTGGTGGTAAAGTGGATTCTTGGTACGAGAAAGTAATGGGAAAGGATGAAGGGCTTGGCAGGGACCTAGAGTCTAGATTTTTAGAACAGTTAGTTGGACCAGAAAAACCACAGACTGGAGTTACGCCAAACTGAATTCTCTTCATGCGTCTCTTGTTTTTGGAGGTTGAGGTTTTCACTAGAATTCATTAGGAAGTCCCTATGTCCATGTCCAAGAGCTCATTCTGGTTTTCCACGGAAACTTGGCGTTGAGTACCACCGCTCCCCAAATTGGGATTTTTACTAAAATTTCAGAGATAAGAGTCTAAAAATTTTTTAGACTCTCATTCCTATCAGTATAGAAGTGATGAGGCTTTTGCCTTCTGCTCTGTTTGACCTTTGCTTTTCGTTGTTCGCTTCAATGAATGCTTTGTGTGCCTAAAACGCAGTATTTTGCCCTATAACTTGGTGACACGGAATCTGCTGCTAAAGAAGATTTCATTTCTTACGTCTTGGTTCTGTCACTATGAAACGCTGATTCTACTGCCAGTTTTCTCCAACTTCTTTATTTTAGCTACCATAACTTGACATTTATTTAACAACTTTAATTTAAAGTTGCTTTTCCGCGGTTGGAGGCATGACTTCAAGTTTATAGAGGTTAACCCTCGGAAGCTCGGAGATTTGGAAATCCCGTACGCCCGGTGATGTTGACAGTGGTCAACGAACTTACAATAGCGTCTGGCATCAGGTGAATAATGCAAATTCAGCCAAACTTCCATTACTCAAATGGTGGTTTAGGTTTGGTGGCAATTGTCTGCATCACGGGCTTTCGCGATTCCAGTCGTTTAACATGGGCTGGGGCCGTAGGCTGGCTGCACCTAACATAAGTCAAGCGTTCTAGCGGAAACTAATTACGCCCCTTCGCTTAACCCCCAACATAAAAAATGTAGCGCTCTTTAGGAAGGTACAGAAAGTTTGAACCCCTTCGGTAAATATTTTTTTAGAAAATCGTTGAATTGCTAAGCTTGTTGACAACTGTCAACATACCGAGCATCCGAGGGTTATATAAATTCCACGGATGGGCTTTGAATAATTTGGAGATGACTCGAGGGCAAAGGCTTATCCTTGCCATTAGAGTTGAGAATTGAGGTAATGTTAATTTTGAAAAAGATGGAAACCGCTGGAATGTATTTCCTTTCTGAATTTAATGATCTTTTCCATCTTCTTGTCTACCTCTTCCTCTGCTGGCTGTTCCCTGAATGAAATCTTCAAGTTGAATCGAGTTAGCATGAAGGATGTTATCAAGCGTAGTCCCCTTTGATCTTCCTTTCTCTCTTAATCTTTCGCTCTCTCGTCTCCTAGTCTATGGATCTTCTCCACGTCGTCCTCATCATACCATGCTTTTTGTTATGAATGAAGAGGATTTTCCTAGTCAAGGCCAACAGAAGGCTAGGAATTGTCTTCGCGATTCTCGAGAGGACAGAAGAAACTAGTACGTAAAGCCTATTATCAGTTGTATCTCATTAAAACAATGAAATGGAATGAGACTGATACAAATGGGATAGCAAATAAACCCACTCATCCTCTCAGGATCCCATTGTTGTTTCCTAGCATCAAATATCTAAATTTAGAGTTCCAAGTCGTTAATAAAAATGAGGTAAATGGTCAGGTCAGCTATGGTCCTTTGTTTTTTGCTATGCTTTTTATTTTATGCTGTGCTTAAGCCATCTTGTTCAAATGGCTTACTTTTATTACTTTTTGCGATCCGTCATGAAAAGTGGATTCTGTGCTTGGAAGCGCATACATTCGCCGGTCCAAACCTTCTGTGTCATTATTTTTTCCATAAATAACAAGGTCCTTTCTGGAGATTTGGAAATTTGGGAGGTCGAGTGTATAGGGTCCGTCCTTAATATTTCCATGTGGAGAAAGTTTTCTTATAGGGAGTTACAGTGAGATTGGAGAAAGTTAACGGACGAACTTACGTTTAAGGACCATGTATCCATGTATTCAACCGTACAGTATGATTAATTTCCCAAAGTCCCAAATTTTCATGCAGGACTTGTGAAGTATTTGCAGGACTTTTACAAAAAGATTCTGAAGTTCCGGTATTCTGCCAATACTGTGATTGCTGTCTGGGCCCAGAGCGTCTCTTCCCGCATCTTCAAATCCTACTTCCTTTCAGTTAGCCTTGAATTTAGAAAATTACTTTTTCTCCATTCAATTTTGTTCAAAATTCAAACAGCAGTCTACAGGGTCCTTATAGTAGTAGTTAAGTGGCCATGGAGAAAGTTTTCTTATGGGAGTTACATTGAGAAAAGTGAAAGTTGTAGCCACTTAACTATAAGAACCCTGTAGCATATCCCACCTCTGGAAAAATTTGAGTATGACGGGGGTTAAACTTTTTAATAAATCATAAATCCATGGAAAATTAGAGAACTTGATGAACAGGTAGAACTTTATCAGAATTAAAAAGGCGACATGAGTAATGAACTGGGAGTTAGAAAGCCGGGATTTAGCTACTACGCTGCACTAAACTGCTGCGCTGGTGATAAAACGTTTTCTGTTTTTCTTTCTTGTCTATGTCTAATCCACTTCCGTTGCATTTGTTATAACTTTCACCCTTTAATAATTTTTTTGAATTTCTTACCGCATGCTCTCCAAACGTTTTGAAACTACGTATAACAGTAGTAGCATTGGAGTTCCGTTTATGAAGTCTGCAAAGAAAGGGCACGCGGAGACTGATAGGGAAGTATTTTCTCCGTCGTAAGGATTTTGAATAGAAAGTACACAGGAGTGACAGGTTTGATTGATGGGAATTAGACCCAGTATGCCTTTGATGATGATGAGAGCCTCATCACAACTTTCACTTCCGCTCCGCACACCGCACACTCACTCAAAATCGATTCAATGAAAAGGGTGGTGACGTGAGTGAAAGTTGATTCTGTCAGTAGAGGCAGATCATTGAAATCTAGGTAGACCTCTACTTTTCACTTGATTTTAACTAATCGATTCAATGAAAAGGGTGGTGACGTGAGTGAAAGTTGATTCTGTCAGTAGAGGCAGATCATTGAAATCTAGGTAGACCTCTACTTTTCACTTGATTTTATTAATAGCGCGAGCGCGAGCGCTATACATGCGAATGCAATGTTAGTCCGGACGTCCGGACGTCCGGCGATGATTATCTCAGTACCTCAGCCCTTCTGATGGGGGTCTCCCAGGGGTTTTGGCGGCGAGGGTCTCCCACGGGGGGACGGATTGGTCCCGAAAAGGGACAGAGGGTCTCCCATGGGCCTTCGGCCCATGGGAGTCTCCCCAATCGGAAGCAATGGGAGGTTTCGGAGTAGTATGAGTAACGGTTCGTCGGATTGTCTTGATTTTTGGTATGAGAGTTCCTTACGGTCCCTAGTTGTTCACTATTGAATATCTAAGCGATCGATGAAGTTTTAAAAAAATTTATTTTTGGCCCATATGTTTATATGGTGCATATGTGCATGTGCCATATACACCAGGTACACCCAAAATTCATAAAAATTACTAAAAACGTCAGAAATACATAAAAATTACTAAAAACGTCAGAAATACATAAAATTTACTAAAAGCGTCAGAAATTCATAAAAACTTCAGAAATCATAGACATTTCAAAAACCCTCATATACACCCGGTACATCCGGTACTCGGTATTTGTGTACATCAAATGAATTACACTCGCGCTATTCCATACTCCCGTGTTTGCACGGTTTATTTTATTAGGCTTCCGTCTCCTCTCCCCCTTTCCCTACCACCATCCTCCAAAAAATAAAATTCAATGGAACTCGTTTATCTTTGTCGGACGAGATTAAAAATGGAAATCGGGATTAATGGATTTGTTTGGGTTTTTGATAGGTTCAAGGACGTCCCCAGGTTCTTTTGCAGTGAACTTGTTATATGCAAAGAGTTTTTAATGCACAAAGAGAAAGCTTAAGGTTATTTTACTCTAACTCCTAGCTTGGAGAGTCAGAGCTTATTAAATCCGGATCAAGCTCACCGCATCCTTCCTTATCCTCCTTACCTTTAAGCTCAAGTTCAACGTACCCTGAATTCAATTTAAAAAAATTTTCATTTTAATTCACTTTCTCTCTTTTGAAGGAGGTCTTGTTGAGAGCAAAATAAAATGGAATTTCGGTGTTTGATGTATAGGCTGAAATTGAGTTGCTTTAGGGAAATCAATGGTTCGATACCGATGTCCCCTGAGGGATAGGTTGAGGTAAGATGGAGGGAAGCTGCCTTGCAATGCTGTTTCGCATTACTCCAGCTTTTTTAACATAACTCAAAATCCCAAAGAAAGTTTACATATATTTCACATTATCCCATTTCATGGTCGGAACTGGACCAGCTGCCGGTTTAGGAACAGGGATTTAGAAGTAAATTATTTCTACGGTTAAACTGTTCTTTACAAACTAAAACATATACCATTCAAACCACAAAGTCCCAGTGTCAGTTCAACACAAAAAAGTAAATCGGACTAGGTCAAGTGTGCTACGTATTCAGCGAAGAAAGGTCAAGGATTGTGGGGAGGGCGAAGTCGTGACGTCATCGAGCAAAAAACAGGAGTACATTCCCTGTGGAGGAAGTTTGGCTCTGCATCTCCCTGAGGCTTTTTCTCTCTAGCAGTTTTTCCACCAAACAGAGGCTTTTTCCCGCTAGGCGGTTTTGCCTTGGTGGTTTTCTGCTTGGAGTTTTTGCCGACAGATTTTTTGCACCCAATAACACAGCTGATCGAGCAATGCCCTGGACCAATAAACCCCACCCACGGTTCCACGGACTCCACTGACCTCCTCCAAGGCTGACGATCAACCGAGCAAACACCTCCTCAGGAACACCGCCGCCGGTTCTACTCTGACTCAACGCGCTGAGAAATAAACCTGTAAGTGAGAAGTAAATCCTGTTGTTTCCATTCGAGGAAGCTGCTACTCGGAACGGTAGGACTACAAGGCCAGGACTGACCGGATAAGCGGTACACCTTAGCCATAGGGATCTCAACTCACATCCCAACTCTCATCAGTATACATCGTGGTGTACCTCTACCGGAGTGAGGTTAAATGAGGTGATAATCTTCCAATTACTAATATTAATCCGTACGGGCTTGACCGTGATTCTTATATTTGAGAAACTCGTGGCGAATCTCCACCGGACTTAAACAGACTGGATAAGCTGTGGACCTTAGCCATTGGGAAGGCTGATGATCAACCGAACAAGCACCCCTTCAAGAACACCGTCGCCGGTTCTAGGCTACTCAGGACCACACCTTATGAGGGGCTCCAGGATACTAAGAACCCCACCAGTCACTCCAATTAAAAGAAAACCGGAATTTGACACCGAATCAGATCCTAAGCGAGTAGCAATGGGTGAGGAAACACCAGAATGGGCAAAGCAACTCCTGACCAAAATGAATGAGGTGAAGACCTCTCAAGATCTGATGACAGAAACTGTGAAGACCATCCAGACCAAAGTGGGATCTCTTGAAACCCGTCTCAGTAATGTTGAACAATCAGTCAACCCTCAAGCCCAAGATCAATTGAAGAAGGAAATGGAGGCACAAAGAGCAGAAAATGCCAGGGCAATCGATGAAAGTCGCAAGCTCAATGTGATCTTAATGGGAATCCCTGAAGGTGAGACTAACTTGGCAGACCTCAAGTCCTCAGTGGTAAACTTTTTCCAGAAACATCTCAATAAGCCCATCAGAGTGGACTATGCTCACCGATTCGGGAGAACGCTGCCTCGCCCCATCAAAGTCTATCTCACATCAATGTCTGAGAAGGAGGAGGTCAAAACTATCAATGAGATTCTCAAAGCCGACCCGAACTGCAGAATGGCCATCAAAAATGACCTAAGCGACTACACTAGGCAGCAGCTAAAACTGAGATACGAAGCGAGGAATAGGAATGACCCAAATCTGCTAAACATGGACACCCACTCCACTTCATCTACATCCAGCTCCACTAGGCCCTTCTGACGCCAGGGGCATACGACCCCAACTACCATTCTGATGACCAAACCCACTGCAACCAAAGCCCTGTACTACAATGTGGCCGGCCTCGGGAGACAGGACCTGGACTTCTGGCAAAAACTCGCATCTGCCGATCCCGATATCTTCTGCTTCGCCGAAACCTGGAGCTGTGATGAGGGCATTACCGTCCAAAACTACAACACCACGGCCATTAAAGCAGCCAAAGGGGACAGGGGCAGACCCTACGGCGGACTTTTAGTCGGATGGAAAAAATCGCGTGATATCTCTCACTCAATCATCAATGACCACTCCATATTGCTGTATGAAACTAATAGTCCAAATGGTGTTCTTTTTTACTTACCTAGCTCCCTCGGCCGTTCCTTCTGAGACACTACGCCACATCATCGAAACAGCTGATGAACTGGACCATTCTGGGAAACAAGTAATCCTAATGGGGGACCTTAATGCGAGAATTGGAGTCTACAACTTCCCAACGGCAGAAAGAAGCAGCAAGGATCACTTCGTTAACACCAGGGGTAAGCAGCTAATCACTCATCTAACCTCTACAGCTCTAGTGATAGGGAATGGTTACATTGAAGGGGACCTCAACGGTGAATTTACATTCGTGAACCATAAAGGTGCTAGTGTTAATGATCTCATGCTTTACTCGTGCAGTGTTTCAGACCACCTATCCTCATTCAGAGTGCTTGACTGGGAGTTCTCTGATCACTTCCCAATAGAAGTGAAAATCGATTCCTCACCATCAGTCGACGCCCACCAGCAGGAAATGGTCTACGCTAAACTCAAAATCCCAAGCGAGAGAAATCTCGAACTCAAATTCAAAATGGACCAGTGCATCGACCCTAACAGTGAATTCCCCTCCCTAGAAGAAGCCAATAACTACCTCATGGACCAAATCAAACTGTCCATCGGCACATCGAAATTTAAGCCTAGGAAGAAGAAGAAGCAAAAAGCCCGCTGGTACGACGACGAATGCAGGCAGCAGAAAAACCGCTTAAAAAAAATCCAACAAAAGTTCAGGGTATCTTGTTCTCCTTCCCAGCTCCTAGTGAACCAGCTCCACCAGGCCAAAAGGAACTTCGCGAACATCAAAAAAACAAAGAAAGAACAATTCCTCCGAGAGCAGGAGAGTAAGCTCCATAATCACAAAGATGGAAAAAATTTTTGGTCCGCCTTCAATTACCTGAAGCCCAGCAAGTATATCCCTCGTGCGACACCCATTACTAAGGAAACCTGGCACACTCATTTCTCAAAAGTCTTCAATCCCTCTGGTGTTTACCCTGCTCCCCAAATAGTGTTCCCAAGTGTAGTGTCAGTTGATCCCATTAATATGTTTGAAGTAGTCGTCGCGTCGAAATCCCTCAAACGGAATAAAGCGGCTGGCCCCGACCAAATCCCGAATGAGGTATGGAATCTCAGATCCCCTAACCTGCTGCTACTCCTTACCTACATATTCAACATGTGTCTTGAGGCTGGTACCGTGCCGGGTAGCTGGTGCTGTTCTATCATTGTTCCAATACTGAAGAAAGGGGACTCGTTACTTCCAGAAAACTACCGGCCAATTTCACTTCTCAACACTATCCTGAAGTTGTTCACCTCTATCCTACTATCCAGAATAACCTCATGGGCAACAAGAAACAACAAAACATCCATATTCCAAGCTGGGTTCCAAAAAGGAAAGTGCTGTCTTGATCACATCTTCGTCTTAGTGACACTCATCAACAAACAGCTGTCAAAGGGCCTCAGGCTGTACGTGTGCTTCATCGACCTCTCGCAAGCCTTTGACTCCCCACCACACGACAAACTCTGGAAAGTCCTGGACGAGGAGGGTCTCCCGAAACCCTACATAAAAGTCATCGCTGCCATTTACGCCCAAGCTACCACGAGGATCAGATCCTCGTTCGGACTCTCAAGTGAGATTAAGATAGGGAAAGGAGTGCTACAAGGTGAATCCCTCAGCCCGATCCTCTTCAATATTTTCATTAATGGAATAGTGAATGCTGTATCCTTCCCTTTAGCTGCTGGAATCACCATCGGAAACACAGTAGTTCACATTCTACTGTACGCAGATGACATGGTGCTAGTAGCTCCCACCGCCGAATCCCTCCAGCTTAAAATCACTGCAGCCCGTGCCTTCTTACTGTCCAGGGGCCTCCTGGCTAACACAACGAAAACCAAGGTTCTGGTCTTCTCAGCTTCTGGACGCCACCGAAAACAGGAATCGTTCCGCTGGGGATCGACAACCCTCGAGAAAGTCAAAATCTACACATACCTAGGAGTACCGTTCCATGCTACAGGAAGCTTTGCGCCCGCTGCTGAGCACTTCAGTGCAAGAGGGATCTCATCAACTGCTGCAGTACTCGCAACTCTGAAACGGCCCAAGAGCTTCGATCTCCAAACAGCAACGCTGCTCCACAACTCCATAATACTGTCAACCACCCTATATGGGTCAGGCATATGGGGACTAGGCCACGAGGATGTCTTGGAAAAGGTAGCCCAGAACTACTGGAAGAGGCTCCTGAACCTACCAAGGTCTACCCCCCGCTACTTCGTTCGCTCCGAAACAGGCCAACTTCCACTCTCATTTGAAATAATGAAGGCATCGATTGCCCTCCTCCAACGAGCCATAAAAGCCCGCCCAGATACGCTAATATCCCAAGCCCTTACTGAGCAAAGGAGAATCGCAGGGAACCACCCTGAATTTAATTGTTGGTTGCGCAGAACCCGTAACATATTCGCCCGCGCGGGAATGGATGACAGCTGGAGCCAATTAACTGCCTCTAATTTTCTAACTTCCAGGGACGAGGTTCTCCATTACCACAGTGAAAGTCTCAGAAGGACGGACAGGGAGCGAGGAAGTTCATCACGCACCATCCCACATTACCAGGCGCTGGGCATGA
>JABASM010002298.1:0-11428 GCA_019776545.1 Brachystomella parvula | reverse complement strand
CGCTGCTGAATTCTCAAACACTTTAAGAATTAAGCAGACGCAAGGACTTACCCGACGATTGTCCGTGTCGGTGATTTTGTTGGTTTCGATCACGCTGATTTTGATTGTTCTGATTTTGAGTCCGCTGATCCTGGTTTCTCTGGTTCTGGTTTTGTTGATTTTGATTTTGGAATGGTTGGTTATTGAACTGATTATCGAAATTCTGACCATTTTGATGGGTCTGAATTTCCGGTCGATTGAGATTTTGATTTCTCAAGGGGTAGTCCACCTTCCGGTTTCCTGCATTAAAGGGATCCTCCGGCCGGGGATTTGATTGGGGCTGTTGATAATTACCCTCATCGTCCGAGTACCCCCGCTGTGCTTGTCTTTTGTCCTAATAATTATAAACAAATCACGAGGTAGAGGAAGAATTAAAGTGAAATTTAATTACATAATTCTTTAATTAAGATTTTTCATTGAAACCTTAAATAACAAGGTTTTAAAATTACTTACATGCCTCGTTTTCTTTACTTTTACTACACGCACTCTAGCTGCAGCTTGGACAGGAACAAGAATTTCTAGGGAAAGAAAAATTCAGGTTAAAAATTACGTAATATATTTGAAAACAAGAAAAAAGCGGTTCTATGCTGGCTATTTAAAATTAGCATTTACATAATCTTTTTAAGTAGAACGGAAGCCATGGACATAATTTAATTTTGAATGCAATGAGATTTGATGATTTATTAGACATCCGCCCAGGATCATCCCCTGCAAAAGTTTATGCTCCAGTGAGCTGGTCATCAATCAATTAACAGGTGTAGTCTGACCTTATTCGCTAATAACAGGTAGAATTTTTCGTTATGTAGATTTTTTGGGTTACGCCACCTTTTCCTAAAGTTCTGTTTTTCAAAAACAGAATTTTATTTCAACCACCGACTGAAAATAAATTGTTTTAATTCTAATAATTAAAAGCCTTTCGAAGCTGCAATTTTTTTCCTTAATTATTTTTGTACTTATTTAATTCATGTTACAGGCTTAGTGGGTTAATCAGCTGAAAAACTGGTCCAAGGATGAACCATGAGAAAATCGATGACAAGATTAGAGTCCACTGCTTCCTGCACGCGACTATCCGATGGTAGGAGCCTAAGCCAACGATTTATTCTAAAAATTTTAATATTGCTCAGAACCCGCTTTCTTCAAAAGAGAAAGTTAATTCAAAATCCTGTTTGACTTTATGTAACTACTCAAAGAAATCTTGGGGATTTTATAATTTTACGTCATTTTTCTTATGTAATGAAATCAAAAAAAATCGTGTGAAAATATTGAAGCGATTGGAAGAGCTGATAACGGGGTGAGTCAAAATCTCATTGTTCTCTGTCGATGTTCTTGTAGCTTGAAACTACTCTTGCTTGAGCATGCCTACCGTTAGACGGTTCAGCGTCAACGCCAACAATGCAAAAAATTAGAGCTTTACGAAAATATGTGCCTGAAAAAAAAACGATTAAGCTGAGTACTGCAATATTTTTATATTTGAGATATTTTGTTGTGGAAATGAAAACTTAATGACGGGCAGGACAAAAGGTGGCAATCAATGACAGAGAATACAGTGAGAGGTAATCACCAAAAAGCTTGACGGACGTGTCGCCCATCAACAAAAATACCTTGCAGATTAGTCAGAAGGAAGAGGTGGGCCCGGAAGAGACACGAAAACTTAAAAAAGACTGGAAAATGTCTTTCTTGGCGGAATTAAGCCTTTCCAGCTCCTTATCGCTTCCTACGTAGTCTATGAATTTCCCAAATAAAAATGTTTCCCGAAATACGTCAGGCTATGAAGTCTGAAGTAAAATACGAAAGTACCGTAATTCTTCGAACCCGGAACAGGGCGCCTAAATCAGAACAACATTTAGGCAAGTTAAAAAGTTAGCAAGATATATGCATTAAAATTTCCGTAGTTTTCGAAATTATATGCATTGAGTAGGTTGCTCGCATGCAAGAGAAAACTATGGAAATTTTAATGCATATTTTACTCATTATTTAACTTCCTTAAATTTTGTTCCGATTTAGATGCACTGTTACAAGATATTACGGTGCGCCACAAGCGTAACTTTTCAAAATTAAATAGCTTCTGCGCCTAGGGAATTTTTTTTTTGGAAATTTTAAAATGAATGCGTAGGTGAGCGGCCTCTGCAACTTTAGAAAGAGAACTTTAGACCTTTAGACTGAAAGCAACATCGCTTCGGCAGCCAAAGCTCCTGTTAGCCTTTAATTAGTTGTTGGCGTCTCTTCTCATCCCACCTGTTCCTTCTTACGCCGCTCTACAGCACTTAAATCCAAAACATTTTTGCAAATTTTTATAATCCATTTTCTTGCCTGACCTTGAAATAGGAATATTAGGGCTATCAGACCCAGCCCCCAATGCAATCGCTTCATTTCTTATAAATCCGAGAAGCACAATCAAATCCACTGAAAAATACCCGTTTTTTTTACTTTCTCAGAACTTACACTCACTACTGCTCTTATACGTCAACTAAAAGTATTAACTAATTGAACCATACCATACAAGCGCCTATTTTAAGAAAATTTTTAATCCCTGCCTTGATTCTTTGCAGACTTAAAGAAGACTAAAATTAAAATGATGTAATAAGTACTAGGAATCACCTGAAACTTGGAATTAAGTTAAAAAAGAAAGGCATTAAGTTGAGTATGGGAAAAGATGATCCACCACCCCCATAACAATAGGCCATGCCGAAGTACCCCATCCTCAAAATCACAATTTGCAATTTTATGAATTTTTCCTTTATCTCCGCCCTAGTAAATTTTTTTACCTTCTTCCCTCATAATCCTTTTCCTCTCTAATATTAGGAATAAAATCCTTAATGAGTTATTTACACAATTAAATTGTTGTACACAAAGTCCCCTCCCATCCTAATCGTAATTAAAATCTCCAATCCTTAAAACAAAAGTTTTTGAATAAAAAAAAACGGATGCTAAAATTTTAAGTTAGTTCCATTGTTTCTATTGGGTCAGTTTCTCACCTGGTGCAGTGGATCAAATGATACTCTACTGCACTTTGCTGCTCCGACTTAAATTCTCATTATTTTAGGATTATGCAAATGAAGGTTTCGTTATTCTAGATATGTGAAACTCACGTAAGGGTATTTAGCAGTCGAATTTGATTGATGAGATTTTGATACCTCCCAATTAGCCTACTTAAATTTATGAGCTGATAAAAGGATGACCTTCTTAATTTTTTCTGCTGATCCTTAATTAGCAAAATAATTAGTCGCAAGACCTTTGTTTTTCTCGCATTTTTTTCTTTTGATTTTTTTTGGCGACCTAGAATTTCGCGTTTTACGGGTGTCACCAAAGAATTTTTATTAAATCTCAGTCAAACACTGCCCATAATAATTACGCTTGAACTTTTAATTTTTTGATGAATTGAAAGATCAGGTAGATGGGCATTACTGGATACTCCTTGGATTTTCAGGGTCTTTAGAGACGTAAAGGTCAGTAAGGTTGAACCCGTCCCAAAATTGCATTCTGTCTCCAAGTGGGTCTCCCATTCTCGGAGTATTTTCATCTAGTACGAAATACTGGAATGGTTTTTCATTTGACTTGATGGGCAGCCACTCATTGGTCGTTCCACTTGGTACACTAGAAAATCAAGAGCATTTTTAAAATAAGAAAACGCAGCCGAATTATTCACACCGATGGAATGATCCATTCTTTTTTCGATTCAAAGAATTTCTTGAACTGATTTTGATATAATGATTCGGTTTGATCTCAAATCGCCGAATGGAAGATTTGTCTCACTTCGCCGAAAGTCGGCTTCAACGGTCTCATTTCGCCGAATTTTCCCTTGTGTATCACCCAAAGAGGGCTAAAGTAAGGCAGAGTCGGCGTTCGAGTCATGGTCGCAAACGCCCCAATCAGTCATCCGCGGGTTTCGAAATCCGAAAAAACCTAAAAATTTCAGTATGATGCTCGTCGGTCGAGCCGGTCAAAAACGCGCCGATCAAGTCTCCGCCGGCTACGAAATCCGAAAAAAACGTAACATTTTCAACATGCCGTCCGTCGTTCGAGTCCTGGTCCCTAACGCGCCCATCAGGCTTCCACATTGAGATTGAGAGAATTCTCTCGTTTCTTTTGAGGATTAGTTCTGAAACTGAATACTAGCTCCTTACCTGTTTTAAACAATGAGAAAAAGAGATAAGGATGAGCTAAAAAAAATCGGCGAATTGGGAATCGGCGATTTGAGACAAAAAAGGGAAAAGATCGATTCGGCGATTTGAGAAAACACCCCACCTAATGATTCAAATCAGTTTGATGTTTGACCCCAGAGTCATTCCGAGATTCCGAGCCCCAGTTGACGCATTCCCGAATATTTAAATATTTTGAATATTTAGAGCAAATTAAGTAATTGCTTTCCTGTAAGGAGGCTACAGCTCAGAAGAAACGCCAGATTCACCTCAAACTTTTATCAATCACCTTCTACAAATTGGTAGAAGTGCCTTGCGAACAAATCGCGAAAACAATTTGGAAACAGGCAAACGCATAAGAGACAAAGAAACAGGCGGAGATTGAATTTTAAACTAAAGTATTATGAAACTTAGTTCAGAATTTAAAATTAAAAGTATGCATTTTCTTACCCGTTTTTGGCAAATGAAGCCCATAGCTTGACCATGGTCTGTGAAATATTAGCATACTCCGAATCTAAGCCAATGTATGGGAAGTCATCATAAGGGAACAAGAGCTGAAGCTCGTCAGCATGTGAAGCCCCTACATATTATTAATTAAAATAAAATTAATTTTTGTGAAGATTCACGCATAACTGGGTACGCCGGATAATTTGACTATTTCTTACCGAGATACTCCGAAGAATTATACAACTTTTCTGAAGCTCTACTGTATTTCTGAGGGACTTTATGATCAAAGTAGTAGAGATAGACGTTATCCCTTCGCCTACTGTGCTCACTCTGAAACCCAGCAGTTACGTAGACCGCATGTACGTATTTTCGATCTAAATCATTAAATCAAGTGAAGCTTAATTTAAAAACCTTGTGTATACATAAAACTTCTAAGAATTTTTCTAATACCGGATAACAAGTTGGTAAGATTTGCTTGGGTCTCCCTACTAACATTCTTGCTTCCAAAATAAAATGCTCGAGCAGATTCAGTAATTGCTATAGGGTCTTCAGCTGTTACATCCAAACCCAAATCCGCCGTCATGAAGCCGTAGAAATCCTCGTTAATCTCTTCTGTGATATTGGGTGAAACCAAATACGCTGGAAAGTAAAATACAAAATAAAATCCTCGAGACGAATTTTCTTCTGATTTAAAAAGGATGTGAAGCTTTACTTAGGGCTTCACCCAAGGCTTCAGCTGAATTGGACCCGAAAATAACTGGGACTGAGTTCACTTCTCCATTTTGTAGAAGGGTGAGCGGGTGAGCAGGAAGAATGGTGTCATCTTCAGGGTTTTCCGAGGGTGGCTCAATTGAAGTATAAAATGCCTTGTCAAATGCTTCCAATATTATTTCCTCAGCAGGAATTTGTCGAAGGCAGTGCAGAAGGTCCGTTGAATTCTTCGTAACAACCACGGAACTGCAGTTCAGCTTCTCCCCAAGCTCGAAAGCAGTTTTCCGTGGATTCTCATTGAGGACACCAGGGAAAAGGAGTACACCGCTTTGATGGATTGCATGGTGGAAAAGACCTCAATTTTGAAAACAAAAAATTACCAGCTTATTACAGGCATCAAAAAATTAAGGCCAAATTTCAGAATCCATTTTACCTTTACTCATGGGAGAAAACATGTGGGAGTTTACAAAAATTCCACCATAGCTATTCCCAAAAATTGTCACTTTCCTTCTATCCCCGCCGAAGTTCTTGATATTATCTTTGATCCATTGCATTGCCATTACCTGGTCCTTCGCCCCTTGATTCCCTCTAGCCTCAGTGTCATTTGTATTCAAGTTTCCTAAGAAATACCACAATTCATTCGAAGTAAACTCCCCTACCCTGCAAAGTATGTGTGATGGACGAACCTAAGACACCTAGACGGAAATGCATGGTAATAAAAATCACATCTTCGTCCATGAGATAGTCGCCCCGGTATCTGGAAGCATTTCCATAAGGCCCACCTCCGTGAATGTAGAGCATCACCGGGAGACGATTCCTTCTTCGCCCGAGCTCATCCAATTTCTAATATAATGTAAAGAAAATCATGAAATATTGCCAATTTGCTTCTTTCTTCGTATTTACCTTTGGTGTGTAAACGCTTAAATAGAGGCAGTCCTCAACACCCTTCACGACGAGCTTCGTATTGTATTTATCCTTTTGGATACATTGGACTGGAATTTTTGTGGCGTTGAATGTACCTTCCCAGGGTTCTGCTTCAACAGGTGGCTACAAAAAAAAAAGGAGAGGCAGCAATTAAATTTTTTCAAAAAAATTTTCGAAGTATTTTTCTAAACTATTTTTTGGGGATATGTTTTGAGAATACTTTTTGGATTTTTGGAACTATTTTGTGAAACGATTTTCGGCTATATACTTTTTTTTGGAATTTTTTTCTTACCCCAAACGGAAATATACTAGTAGTACAGTAGTATTTTTATAAAAAACAGTTACTAGTTTTTATACTATAGTAGTATTTTCCGAAAAATATATAGGCCAAAATGTATGATTAAAATAGACCGGAAACGCAAAAACAGATTCAAGAACGCGTTATTAAGATTAAAGTAAATCTTAAAAACGCGTTCTTACGTATACTTTCGGATTGTGAATTACAATCCGAAAGCACGTAAAACTGATTTTAACAGGCGAATATGTCGGTTTTCAACGTTAGGCAATGCCTGGAAAGCGTAAGGCCTTCAGCATTTCAATGTTTGACCAAGCATAATAAAATTCAGGAACGCCGATACGTAAAATTCATCGGAAATGCTTACCTTGAATCGCAATTCCCCTAGTGGTGGTTTTGCATAGGGGATCCCAAGGAATGCAAGATATTCCCTCCCTCCGCGTGATTTCATTCTCAATCCCCTCAGAAGTCCTTGGTCAATTTCCACAACAATGTCCTCCTCAGCAGCAGCAGAGGTATTTCCTTCAGCCCTTAGAGTATTAATCCCTCCGATTGGAGCTGCTGCTTGAAGAATTAAGTCATCACTGGATGCTGTGGGTGAGGTACCGTTGAGTATAAGAACGACAAGCACTGCAGTTAACCCAAGTCCACATCCTCCAGAAATAAGAGCCCACTTCAGCATTTGCTTCTGACCTCGTCGTGGCGGTGGTGCAGTGGGGTAGAGAGGCTCATACTCTCCACTTGACCTAGCCCACGAACTATTCGCCATTTTTGAAGCTCAGCTTCTTTCAAACAGTACTAGCTCTTCTACTTGTATTTCCAAACTAAAAATTTTCAAGATCCAACAACAGACTAAACTCCTTCCCCTCATGTGACTGTTCAGCCTTAGGCATGTGACAATGCCGAGTCGCCAGAAACAATACAAATACAAAACAAACGCAATTATCATGAGGGCCGGTAAGTTATCTTATCTGGATAGAGCAGCTACTTTTCATCCACTACTTCAAATATACACACTCCTGAGTGTACAACAAAATGGAAATATAATAATTAAAACTAAATCAATGTTAAAAATAGAATAATAGCTTTTACTCATTAAATGAAGGGCTGATTTAACTTGTCTATAGTCCAAATCTAGCTGGAATTCTTCGAGGCGTATTTGGCTCAATGCGACCAGGCGTCACAATGTCCTTTCGCCTCACTTTTGCTTTCTCTGCTGCTATTTGGGCTTCCTTGTCCAAGCGCATTTGTTCCTGGGCTTCCTTCATTTCCGCTTCCATGTCCCTCGTGCGCTCCACAGTCTCCATCTTTTTCTCCACTCGGGATCTATGGGTTTCTTTGACGCTGAAGAACATGGGACCAAGCTCAGCCAGCCAATGACCATCCACTGCTGTCACGCACTGCATATACTCCTGAAGAAAATTGAAATGAAAACATGTAAGCATAATCAAATTTTCAACGGTTTGACATGCGAAGCCATTCACGGCTCCCCCTTTCAAAATCAAAAAAATTTCAAGTACCTTGTGCGTCATGACCAGCTCGTGGTAGACAACATAGTCCGGCGTATAGCCCATGCCAAAAAGTGCAGAGGTCGGATGGAGGTGACAAGGCATACCAGTCCTGGAATTCACATACTCTCCAATCCCCTTGAGCCTGGCTGCTTGATGAAAATATGCAGAGCAGATACATTTTCGAATCATATCCCAATCAGTCCCCGAAGAAACTAGCCCCAGTTTCTGTGAATCCATGATGTCCTTCAACTGACTCCTGACCTCACGAACCTTTCTCATGGCTTTGATATGAATGAAGTGATCATTACACCATGAGCCCGAGTAACTGAAATTCAATCAAAGAAAACTCATTAGCACATTCGGATTCGCAGAAGGACAGTCCAATCAAAAGCCTATTAATTCTACTCTGTTGCATACCCATTTGTCTTCCACTGATTGTATACATGGAGGTAGGTTAAATGATCAGACTCTGGCACCTGGAATTTCTCTCTCACTGCATCCGACTCTTCTTCCCTTCCTTTTGGACGGTAGAAGAGAGCAGGGACGGAGAGCATAGAGACGATTATTAAAATATCAGAGGAGCATCCCATTTCCACTGAAGCAATTAACATCTTTGACAAGGCAGGGTCCAAAGGGAATTCAACCATCTGACGCCCAAGCTCTGTCAGTCTCCCCGTGTTGTCCAATGCACCCAACGTCCATAACTGATACATTGAATTCAGAATGTTGTCCTAGGAAGCAAAAATTAAAAATTAATTACTAACTCAAAAACGCCAGAAGCTTGCCGCTCTATGACTGACCTGTGGCGGCGGATCCATAAAATGAAACTGGAGCAAATCCTGGACGCCGAGTGATTTGAGGAGGAGGACGACATTCGACAAATTCGTACGTTGAATTTCCGGAATAGTTGTAATTAAGAGATCATTCTTATACTGCCGCTCTGTGTACAGCCTAAATAAACAAAAAAAAATTTTAAGCACCCACCTTCCCTCACCCGAAATTAAATAAATTATTTTGATGTTCTTGTATTCTCGTAAAATGATTTCCTAGGCTTCTAGCTAAAGCCCTCCGCCTCCGCTTGTTTACTCAAGAGAATTCAACGAATAATCCAAAACTATAAAACATTCTTCGCAGAAAATTCCATAAGAAACCTACCGAAAACAAGCTCCAGGTCCTGTTCTACCAGCACGACCCGATCGCTGATTCGCATTTGCTTGACTAATTGGATAAATTTGAAGGGCATCCATACCAATCCTCGGATTATAAACTTTGAGTTTACAGTACCCAGAATCGATCACGAACATAATTCCATCCACTGCAAAGAAATTAAAAAAATTCGTTTTAAACCTTTAAAATCGAATTGTGTAATGGTAATAAGAGTGAATTGCTCTATTAGATTGGCCTAGCCAGAAAATTAAATATTTAGGAGGCAATTAAGCCTTTTCTATCTGAAAAACATTGAGGCACGCTACGTCAAATTAGAACTTTCCTCCGAATCAATTAAAAGGTACTATACCTGTCAATGAAGTTTCAGCTATATTCGTTGCGACAACACATTTCCTTATTCCATCGGGAGCCTTTTGGAAAATTTTAGCTTGGAGGTCAGATGGAAGTTGTGAGTAAATTGGTAGAATTGCAAGTAGCGGAGCATTTTCGAGTTGTTCCAGTCGTTCACCCAGTACTTCACACGTAACTTCAATATCTTCTTGTCCAGGCATAAAAATTAAGATGTCCCCTGTAACGCATAAAAGAAGAGAAAAACATGGAAATTAAATAGAAATTCTAATTTTATAACTAAAAAACTAAAAACGGTTCCACCCATTTACCTCGGCTCTTTTTACCTCGGCAAACATTACCTCGGCAAACTTTACCTCGGCAGGCTTTTACCTCGGCACCCAATTACTTCGGCAAAAAAATAGTATTTCGGCTGGAGTAAGGCTGAGCACAAACGCGCCGATGCGGACTCCGCCGGCTACGAAATCCGGATAAAAAACCTAACAATTTCAGCATGATGTCCGTCGTTCGAGTCCTGGTCACAAATGCGCCGATGCGGACTCCGCCGGCTACGAAACCCGGATAAAAAACCTAACAATTTCATAGGAGGGAACAGCGTACGTGCTCAGCCTTACTCCAGCCAAACTATTTTTTGGCCGAGGTAAAACCCTGCATAGGTAAAGTTTGCCGAGGTAAAGGGGGCCGAGGTAAATGGGGACAACGACTGAAAACTGACATAGAAACCAGGGCTTATCCTTCCCTCTCCATTCTTCAGGAATGAAGAGAAAAAGATTTGGAGTGCCACTCCTACGGAAACAGCTTACACAACATATCTTTGCAAACATATTACGAGTACTAGTGTTAAGAAACAATTTAACATGAGAACACGGCATTTGGCTGTTGTCGGGTAAAAATCCCAGCCGGCAGAAAACAAAACGAAGATCTGAAAAATAAAAATCTCCAGTGAAAGTGAAATTAAAAAAGTAAAAACCTTCTTAGCCCAAAAAGAAAAAAAATCAAGAAGGAAATGAAATAACCCTTAAACTTCTGCTACCTGAGATCTTTTTAGAATTTCTATAAATCAATCAATCAAGCCCCTGACAGAAATCTAATCGAACAGCACGGATGCACTCTTTCGTGACTAGCTACAAAGTAAGATGGCATTTTTGAGCAAGGTCATCGCAAACCCTGCATTTTTCATTATAATTGGATTCCCAACCATTCAATTTGCCCAAGTGTCTCCAGCCCTAACTAAAAGCTGCACTAGCTCTCCTGACTTTGGCTGATGTCGCAGACTCATTAACTTCTTCACTTCATAGAAAAATCCAGCCACTCCAGCCATCCACTCAATTCTAAGCTAAAAAAAATTTGTCAGAAGATAAACGTGCAAATAGAAGGGAAGATAATGATAAGAGCTTGATGAATTCCCAATACGGACTGGACAGGAGGGAGACACATCAATTCATCTTAAGTCTCGTCGTCACGCAACATAATGAGAATTCATTTCTAGGAATCCTGATCCAACATTTCATTTTACTGACCTTGATTTGGTTGCAAGTGGATCTGGAGGGCTTGCTTCACAGCAGCATCCACGTAATCCTCTACAGTATTTTTTCCAAAGAATAACTCCACAGGGAACGTTCTTCCAGGGATAGTAAAACAAGGCACGTTTCCGAAAAACGTGGCAAACTTCGTTGAATCCATTGTAGCTGATGTGACAATGAGCTTGAGATCTTGTCGTCTTGCAACGATCTACATAAAAGAAAGAAAACATTTTAGTTTACTTATTAATAGCGCGAGCGCGAGCGCTATTCATGCGAATGTAATGTTAGTCCGGACGTCCGGCCGTCCGGCCGGCCGTCCGTCCG
>JABASM010002297.1:0-11436 GCA_019776545.1 Brachystomella parvula | reverse complement strand
CAGTGGAACCGAGAGTATTGGCTTAAATTTTTATCCACCTGAAAATTTTTTGCTCACTCCGGACTCTACCGCACTTGACAAATTGACCATTGGGAAAAACTCCGCCCATGAACTAGTGGAGCAGGTAAAATTTTTGGTTTATTATCCCCACTTTATTTTGCTTTAAGATAAGTTTTCACTCAGCAAAGTTCGCAGCTTAGACGCGGATCGGAAATCTGGTTCTGCCGTGCACACTCGAAGCTTCTGAAAATGGAAGCAGATTTTTATTAAAAGTGAGCTCAAAGCAGGAGCTTAACAGCTGCTGTAGGAAAAGCTGCTTAAATCTTGTATGCATTTTTTGTGAGATAAGGTCCGCTGCAAGATAAAGGCGAGCTTGGAAAACTAAAATTGTGTTCCGATTAATTTCTTGCATTTGCGTCGAATCGCAGTTGCAGCAAAAATTGGGTTTTCATAGGTCGTTCACAAAAGCTGCGAACTTCGCAAAAAGCTAATTTCTTTAAATCGCAGGTCTTTCGCGTTCATGAAAATCCCGCAGAATAGAGAAAGCGCTGTATTATTATGGGACCGGCTACAGCGGCAAAAAAGTGCTTTGCTCATTGTTCCCACTTTTTAGCTGCTGACGTATTTATGGCGGTGTTCCGAATCAGAGCAAATTGTTTAACCTTAATTTCATTTATAATGAATAGTGGTTCGGCAACCACGTTACTATGAATTGGTGGAACGACATCTGGTTAAACGACGCACTGGCCCATTACTGGATGTTCCGGGGCTTAGCTTCCATTGAGGAGGGAAGCGATCCACTAGAAATCTTTCATCCAATCCTCCGATCCGGAGCTGAAGCTGGATTTCTTGGAATGGAGTATGATGGGAGTGTGGACTCTGTTCAGTCAGTCTCCTCACAAGAAGAGAAGCACAAAGAAAACGTGTTGATTCCCGCCTTCCCTGTTTCACACCGCAAAGGATCCTCCATCATCCGAATGATTGAAGGGGCGATTAGTTTGCCCACATTTGACAGGGCCGTCAGAAAACACCTTAAAACCAAGTATGGAATTTTTAAAAATGAAATCATTAAGGGTCAAATTATTTTTAGAGCCTTTTTTGTAGCAAGTACAGCACTGCGAATACAGAAGATTTTTTAAGTCTCCTTACAAATGAAGCACATGAGGATGGAACACTTTCAAAGGTCCTGAACCTGAACACCCTGATGACAACGTGGCTAGAGCAGCCTGGATTTCCAATCATCCGAGTTAGCAAGGCCGCGGACGAAGAGAACGAAATTTTACTATCCCAGGTAGAAAGAATTTTTTCTGGTATCAGCTCTTTAATTTTTTTTATTTTTGGCTTTTAATTTATAATCAAAGAAATTTTTATTTTCAATTAACAGGAAAGGTTTGTTGGTTCCCCAGAAATTAATTTACCAGCATTAACCTGGGACATTCCGATTTCTTACACTACAAAAACTCATCCCGAAGTTACTTTGGACTCTCTCCGTCCCAAATTTTGGATTCCAAAAGAGAACCACTCAGTCCGTGTTCCTCATCAATCGAGCGACTGGCTCTTGATTAATCCTGATGCAAAGGCACACTACCACGTGGTCTACGATAATCACTACTACGGACTGATTAAAGATCAACTGAACCAAGATCACTCTCAGTTTACCGTCTTAAGCAGAGCTCAACTGCTTGAAGATTATTTTAAAAGCGCTTTTGCTGGTTAGTAACCTCTGGATCTTAGGAATTTATTCCTGCAAAATTTCACCATTTATTTCTTTTCTCTAACTGTTCATTGGTTTCAAAGTAAGAGAGCAGGTGGAATCCCACTCTTCAGATTTTCTTGAAAAACAATTATGGTATCTCCTCTAATGTCAAACTTCCAGGTTCGCGAAAAAAATTTCTCTACCTTTGGTGACCTCCAAGGCCAAAGGGAGAAGAATTTCATTTAAAAAAAGCTGTAGATTTTATTTCAGAGCGGATCAATATCAACGTTCAAGAAAACTTAACGAGAAAGATTCCAGTAAAATCCTTTCTCACTTTTGTAAGCTACAGAATCATTTTTCATTTTTTTAGGATACATCAAACTTTCCGAGGCCCTTGGCCTCACAGAATACTTAGACAAAGAGATTAATTTTTCTCCATGGACCACAGTTATTTTGAACATCAAGATTTTGATTCCAAAAATAATTGACAACCCTGAGATTTATACCCCGTTTAAGGTAAGCATCCCTTTCTGTTCGGCTATGATTGAATACCGAACGGGCTAGAAATAAATGCTTCATCAATTACAACTTCTCTTTTTCATGATTAATTTTAGGAATACTTTTTGAGTAAAATTGAGCCTACTCTAGACGCGATTGGAGCTGTACCTAAAGAGTCTGACACTGCAGCTACGCTTATATTCCGTTCGGACTTATTTGACTTGGCATGTGAGTTTGGTTCAACGCTTTGCTCAACCCTTTCTGTGGAAGGAGTTACGAAGTGGATGACTGCAGGAGAAAATTCAATCTCACCTGACCTTCAACCAATGTTCTACTGCTCCGCCGTAGCTCAAGATGGAAACCGGTTTCAGAAATGGCTTCTTGAAAACTACAAGCTGAGCTCGTCCACCCGTCGTCAAAAAGATTATTCCATAGCAGCAGTGGCATGTGCTTCAGATTCAACTCATATTGAAAAGTAAGTGAACCCAAATTCCTTTCTGTAAGACACAAATTAAGAATCCAACTTTTTTTTATTAGTGCAATCCAGTATGCTTTGCATGCAGAAGGAATTGAAACTAGCGATGGCCACACTCTGCTGGAAAAATTGTTGGAAAATGAAATAGGTCTTTCCATTGGCTGGAATTATTTGAGGAGTAACGTTCAACTATTTGGTCCTTCTAGGTAAGAGATAATTTTTTAAAAAATTTTTGGACTTAACACACTGTTGTGTTCTAGGGTTGGTAAACCAGGGATTCAGAGTATGATCTCCATATTAGGCAAATATTTCAGCAGTGGGAAGCGGTTAGCTGAATTCAAGGATTTCGTTGAGACTAATGAAGGAGTGCTGCAAGAAATGAAGGCGGTATTATTGGAGGCTGAATCCGAAATAGTTAAAAATATAGAGTGGAGTGAGAAACATTTTGATGATCTGCACAGGTTTTTCAATTCAAAATAAGAATTTCAGCTCATAGCTGTGACAAGCTTTTATCTCTTACCAGTAAATAAAACACGATACTGTGATTCTGTACGGAGCGCTGCGATTATTTTGGTGCTGGTGAAAATAAACTGCTTCCAACGATTTCATTCCCTCTGTACACTCTGTAGCGCCAGTAACGCTTATTAGGACTTTTCCAAATGTTCCAAAAAGAAATGGGCTCTCTAACTTCTGAAAAATTCAAAAGTGAATCGGTCATAGTTCAGAACCTTGTAGCTGGATGATTGGGGGTGGGGAAAGGCAAAGTATCGGAATGTGAGGTGTTACACTTCATTTCCTTTTTTAAGTTGTGGTGATTTCAAAATTCAGGACCCATCTCTGTCGGAAAATAAGAAATAGGCACAACAATGTTTCGAATATTTTTAATTTAAAATTTTCTAAGAAACTCAAGATCCTCATCGCTAAAGTTTGAGGTTGAAATGTGAC
The DNA here is from genome assembly GCA_019776545.1 of Brachystomella parvula. NCBI lineage: Eukaryota > Metazoa > Arthropoda > Collembola > Poduromorpha > Brachystomellidae > Brachystomella > Brachystomella parvula. The sequence goes on along the minus strand of JABASM010002297.1, from coordinate 7,822 downwards.
CAGGCGTGTCCAGAACAAGAATGTTCAAAAATTAGAACGTCTGATGCATCGCTGCGCTTTCCACCTCACACTATATAAAGGGCATGGAATTTATAGCGTAAATACTGAAAGAATTATTTCAACATCGAAGCCCAAATTCTGACGTTTAGAAACATTTACCTAATTCTGAATACAATTGGGTTTATTGGACTAAGCGCCCCACAGACTCAGCTTGGCCAATATTAATTTTGCCTTCGTCGGTAAAGTAGGAAGTTTAATCCTACTTTCCCTGTGGATTGATTTCGTGCAGAGGTATTTTAATTTGCGTGCGAACCTACTTAAACGTTATTAACATATAAACGCAATCCCCCTTGCAGCTTCCATGTAGTAGTAACTTCCTATTTTGCATTTAAAAGTGGGCAAGAACTTCAAAGTTTTTTCGAAAATTTTACTTTCTTTCTTTTTTCCAAAGAAAGCTTCCCTGAAACTCCGTGGCGCCTTGGAAGTGGTATCATAGATCCGTGACATCAAGACAGCTCCAGGTATGAGATGGGAAAAAGTCAGTGCAATTATGTTGAGAAAGGAATGGAAAAGCATGATACTCATTTGACTCCTTAGGCAAATTACACAATGAATTGTCATCATCATCGCAGAAATGCATCCCAACTTTGCAGTTGGTAAGAATAACGCCCCATAAGAAGCATCGTACAAACTGTTCAAAAGTTGCATGGACCGGTAGACATAGACACAGTTGGAAAAAGAACGGAATTCAGAGGAGATTTTTTTCACCTCTGACGGCCAGCCTTCGCTGTAAATAAGAAAAGAAAGTCAATAAATCGGAAAAGAGCACAGTACCATCACGAACCCATCTGGTGCCAAATATGGCTTTTAGTTCATATGACATTGCTCATTATTTTGCAGAATGATATTTTGAAACTTTTATTTTTGTTGACACGTAAACTTAAACCTGCGGCTCCAAAAACGTTGCTGGAGGTTTCCTTGTGGAAGCTCATTTGTCGGAGGAGGAGGGGGAAACACGAGAAGTCAATTGTCCAATCAGCCGATTTTTCGTATCAAAAGTTCGACAATCGAGCAGAATGTTCGAAGAAAGAATAACATTCTTTCACGAGCTCCTCTTCCTCCGTATGGCCGTAATGGCTTTAAATCTTCGTTTCGATACAAATTGCTTCTTTTAATGGAATAATCTTCGTTATTTTACTCCTTGCTCTACTATGAGTAAAGTAATCTGTCTTGAATATCTTTAAGGGCATTTGGAATTTTAATGAACAGGAGAGGAGTTTGTTTGTTTTGGAATTTATTATCGTTTCAAGTCGCAACATTTTTGGAAAAAATGATATTTTACGGAGAAACGCCTAAAATTATGCAGAAAAACTAGGGTCGGATTGTCTATATTCCTAAAACATATAATTATTATTATTATTAATTAATCCAATTAACTTTTCTTTTTTCTTTTTTTTTTTTGAGATTGTTTTTGAGATTGTATGATTAACTAGTATACGATGAGTACCGATCACTAGTGACCCACAGAGCGGCGGAAAACTTGAAGGATTGAAAGTATTGTTTCCCTAAACCCTCCCCAATTGCACGATATAGCAAAAATGTGGCGAATAGCAAGTTAATTTGTCCTACAGATACGATAGAACGAAGCGCCTGTCCTGCAATTGCTTGAAAAACTGAACTGGTGACTAATAAACCCATTAAGGCCCTTATGATGCATCTGTGCTTATGGTGCACATGTGCTTATGGTCTTATGGTGCATATGGGCTTATGGGCCCGGTATGCCATCATATACACCCGCTATACCTCATATATCTCATATACTTCTTTTCTCTCTTATATCTCATATACAGTACTAGGTATTTCCATTCGGAAACCCATTTTTCCGCCTAGTTTTAACTTCTATGGCTTCTGCGTTAGCGTAAAACTCGAAATAAAATTTTCGCAGAGATTCGTCTCATGCTGATAAATGACTTTGACCATTTTCGGAAAAACAGAAATGTTCTCGTTTTTTCTCTCGGCCGATAAAAGCGATTTTCCGAATGGGAATACCTAGTGTATCTCATACTCGAGCTATTTCGTACACCCGTTTGTATGGTTTATTAATGTCAAAGTATATCAATAGTTGAGCAAGCCAAAAAGAAGACAGCACAAAATGTGTGGGGTCCTCCAGTTTATTCACTGTTTATGAAAATAATAGCATACCTAATACTGGATGTAGTAGCACTCCTAAGCATCCCAGTTTTTAATTAAGGAGAAAACCCTTCAATTCTTCCGCCAATTCTTGAGGATGAGTTAGTGGTGCATAGAATCCTCCGTTTATTTCTGCTTCTTTGAAGGAAGAGCAAATCCTTTTGCAAATCTCCTTTGCTGCCTTGCTGGCCTGCTCTTCCTCGTCATTTCTACCTTTAGTCTCCTTCGTCTTGATGTAAAGTAAAGGGATGCCCTTGAGTCCCTGTACCAAATTCAGCGCCTGCTCATGGCTAGGAAGGAGCGTATCTGGGCTGTAGATTCGCATGTCCTTCGTGTACTTCAACTCTCCCTCACTCACGCCCTTTGTCTCCCTCTCCTTTTCAGAAAAATTAGATGAAAGCTCAAAGCAGGATTTAAAATATAGTCATACTTACTTACGAGGATGAGTTTGGCAGTCTCCTCAGTCAACTCGTCATTTGAGTCTGTGATGAGGCGCTGAATTGCTTCAGAGTAAACAAAAGTAGGAGGATCCCTCTTACTCATCTCCCAATTTTCGTCCTTTTCCAGTTGCTCATCAATAGCTGCAGCCAAAATAGGTGCTCGATCAACATATGAAATCGAGCATGGCTTTAAACAATCAATCAGTATCAATCTTTCCACCTAAAAAAAAGAAAAATGAAAAAACTTGTAATTTGCATCCCTTGTTTTCCTACTCACGCAAGTAGAGAAGGCAGTAGTAAAAAGAATGGCCAGTTCTCCACCACCTTTATGTCCAACCAAACTCACTTTCTTCCATTTCTGATGATCGAGGATTCGTTTGATGATAACAGGGAAGTCCTATGAGGAAAAACAAATCTCAATTCATGGAAAAACTGTGCGTGTAAAACTGACGATTTTGTGGTATGGGACCCCAGGAGGTAAGTGGGAGCTCTGTCCATGGCCCGGAAGGTCAATGGCAACAAAGTAGATGCTCTTAGGCAGGAGAGGTCCAACACTACACAGTGACCCACTGTTTTCTCCCCAATTATGTAAAGCAAGAACAGGTGTACCACTCCAGGTCCCGTATGCTCTTCCTAAAGTGCAAGAGGAAGGTAATTTTACTCAAAATCTTAATCGCTTCGTCTGTACCCAATATTTTTAGTTATTTCCTTACCTGCAACATGACCCCATGGCACTGGAATCTTAAATTCCATGTTCAAATCCGAGTATTATTTTCCAAACTGCCACTTGACTCTTGAGAATTGAGACTGGAGAGTGATAAGAATGAGTCTAGACGACTACATAACAACAGAATCACTAATGACAGGATGATGAGTAGATGATGAGGGTGAAAACCGGTTCTGGTTCTTGCATCACACGATAATAACAAGAAGAGTTGTTTACAAGTTAAGCGAGGGGTGGTATAGAGTTTCTGTGAAGGAGACAAAGATTTGGGTGAAAAAGAGGGTAAATACACATTTTTGATTGCCTCATGTTCATTGTCATAGATTTTTGGAGTTTGAAGATTATTGAAACGTTATGGAACGGCATTTTCCACCATCTCAGAGAGGCGCGACAAAGTCATGACGTTTGACCTTTTCGCCGGTTTTGTAAAAAACGGGGAAATGATGTATACCGTTGTACGCGCAATAATTTGAGCCTGTGTTGTTCGTAAGGTAGTACAATTTTAGCAAGCGGTGAGTTAGTACATCCCCACGACACCCAGCGTAAGAAAAGAAGGCTCGAGAAAGGAAACTTGTCAAAAATTTATTTGTTCCAGATTTTAAGTTTTCTCGAATTTTTGCTAGGCAGAGGTGTTAGCCCAGCTTGGCTTTTCTTAACCTTTTTTCTGACAGATGCAGGGTGCACGCTGCAAAAAATCACATTGTTCCTTTCTTTTTACTAAAGTTCTAGTGGCGGCCAAGAAGGTTTCGGATTCAAAGACTTGGGCAATACAAAATGCACGAGGAAATCCCGTTTGTGCTCTACGCTCTAGCTCCTAGCTTGTACGCTACTTTTTGTGAATGCAAAAAGCATGAATTTTTAAATCTTTATTTCACTACAGGATAAACAGATACATATGCTTTCGACCTTAAGTATAATGTATTCCAGTTGTAAGCGGTAAATGCTTTAAGAACGCTGAAAGCCTGCCTAAGTAAACAACAGTGCTAACGGAACCTTACATGCAAAAAATTAATTTTAAAAGGTAGACATAAAGCTCAGTTTTTTCTAAAAGGACCCCACCACAATAACATTAGCAAAGGTTCATCATACAACTTTAAAAGAAAACATGCGTTCTTAACTTATAGTTTTTAGCGTAGAATCAATTGGTGAAAAACGTTTTTCAAAACTCGAATGGGTCTTCTATCCTGATTCTAAAAATATACAACAGTTGAACTTTTTAATGTAAAATATGGCCGCCAGAGGTCGCCCAACCTTATGTTCAAAATTAAATGACCTCTGGCGGCCATGTTTTACATTAAAATAGTCAAGCATCGTATATATTTATCGACGTATTGGTTGTTCAGATCCATGAGGTCAAGAAGCTGACCTTTCGTGACCTCTACAGGTCAAACTAATTCGAATTTGGAAAAACGGATTCCACTAATCGCTTCTACACTAAAAACTAAGTTAGGGACAGATGTTGTCCTTTAAAGTTGCATGCTGAACCTTTCCGAATGTTACTGTGGCGGGGTCCTTTTCCTAAGTTGCATTGCTCGCCATCGAACTAAATTCCATCTGAAATTCAGCTTGCGTTGTTGGGACACACCTTCGTTTTCGATGAGGCATTGGGGTAGCTTCCTCAGTTAAATTATCGTACGTGAGGTAGTCCACTTGCGGAAACCAGAAAAGCATGCTTATATCATCAAATACATATGTAGCACATAAATTTTAAGCATGTATCCATAACGGGTTATGAGTTCAAGCAAAAGCAAAAATGTGGACATTGCTATCCCAATCGTTAGGAATATAAATGAAGTTAGTAAGTTCGAACGAACTTAAAGCTGAGACGGCTGATTATCCCAGACCTGAGATTTAATACGATTTTGTACGATGTACTGATCCTCCGTTGGATAATTTATGCGGGACCATTTTTCCCAGATATGGTAGATGCCATGTGAGACTAAGTTCTGTACAACCCTGTACAGTCTTCTGCAAAACTTATCGTTTGTGTTATATGGACGAAGGACGAACCCTCTCCAGTTAAAAAACAACACATCTTCTCCTTTCTTGTAGACGGGGTAGATCTCCTCCTCTGAAATTGCGACCAGAGCATCAAGCGTCTCTTCAAAGTCAATGTACCCAACGTGGTCACAAGATGATATTAGGGTAAGGGCATCCACGGCCCACCTTCTCTGAAACTCATATCCCCATCCCCATCCCCATCTAGACGCCGGTGTTAGGATCATAGCTTTTTCAAATGGGGCAAGAGAGAATTTTTCCTTGAAATCCCTGGTTTTCCGAACTAGGAATCCCCGCATTGAATACTGCGTGAGAGCATAGCCTCCCTTAAATTTGACTCTGCGGGAACTTGAAACTTTATTTAAGCTCTCCGAAAGTAAAACCTCTAAATCCTCTTTGCCGCGGCACAGCACTCTAGATGGTAGTAACCTCTTGGTGATTTTGTAAGAACTCATTGCGCTCATATAATCTTGGAAAGATGTAATATTCCGCCGAAAATGTGTAGAAATCGCTCGAACATTTTCGAGCTCAAAGCATTCGTGAAACCGTATTCCAGTAAGAACTGTAGAGTCATAGCCAAATTTTTGATTTTCGCTGATCAGTTTTTCAATATCATGTTGATAAGGCATGAAATATACAAAATCTTCAGTTTCAGACACGCTCTTCCATTTCCTTGATATTTTAGTTGGTGAGATTAGGTCAGTGGTAACAATTCCTTTGTAAGCATTCACAAGGATCACGGTCAAAAGGAGCCAAAGGCATAGCACACTGCATGTCAGCCTTCGGATTTTGTATCGTCCAGGCAGTTCTGGACTCACTTCTAAGGATCCTGAGACGTTGAAGGCCACCAAGTAACTGTAGAACCGTAGTTTTTGAGAACTGTTTGAAAAACTTTTCCTTTGAAAGAAAAGTACTGCTCCGGGAATGATGAGAAAGGTTAAGGCTAAGAATGCTAAGTAGCTCCAGCTATCATATGGTTTTGTATAGAAAGAAAAAAGAAGCGGTGAAAGAACTCCGTCACAAGTGAGGAAATTCATATGTTTCTGACCAAGTGCTACCACGTAGATTTCTCTATCGGAGACGTACGTCTGATGTGCTATGCTAAGATACATTCGCCGGAGTTTAACTTCCTGGACAACATAAAGAGGAATTGGGATTAGAATCGAGGCTTCCTTAACTTTTACCCAAATGTCAAGGAATCCAAGGGATAGCGTTGGAAACATGTCATTGAACTCGCTTGCTATGCCTTCATCAGCTCCACCTTTATACGTAAACGGAGATCCAAAATGTTCCAAAATAGTCTGAGAAATGCTTATATTTTCCATGCTTTTCTTGTCCATATCAAAAAAATAATGTTTTCCATTCCACAGATTTTCTTTCAGTTTTGCCTCTATGGTAGCTGGCCATGTAGTGTTCGGTTTTAAAGAAATATCCACGAATCCGTATCTCTCTTGATGAAAGCCATAGATGAGTTTTGAGGAAATAACTTGTATTTTCTCGTATTTAGGGATTATGTCCTCCACAGATGAGACTGTGTGGACAATGAAAAGCGGATACGAAGGGAAGAACGGAAGAATGTCAAGTCTCGACGCAAAGTAAGCAAGGTCATGTGTAAATACAGAAGAAGTAATTTGTACGGTTCTCGTTCTGTTGGCTGGATTTAGCGACCAAAGAATGTATTCTAAATTGAGCGCAGGGTAGAGTAAAAAGTTTGCAACACAAAACGAGTCAGATAATCTGTTGAACAGCCATCGCTTTTGTTCAGTTTGACCATTTGTAATGATCAGAGGAGCTGTAAAGGTTCCTTCGACCAAATTCTCAGAGCGGAAAAGGTAAAGAGTGTTTAAGCAGTCGGTATACTGGTTAACGAATTCTTCTATTTGTTCGCATTGGATCGCTTTAAAAGTTAACAGTAAAATTGTAAAAATTGTTGTTTTGTTGCGGTACATTTCTGATTGACACTGTGGTTGCTAAGGACTTTAGGACTGCCGCACTGACGAAGCTGAATCAAATAGTGATTATTTCACAGTTCCCGAGTGCTGGTTAAGAATAAGTATTGAACATTGAACTCCTTGCTTTAGTTTTCAACTGCTTTTTGTGCTGTGAAGTGATTACCAGATTTAATATTTGAAAAAAGTCTCAAGCCAGGCAAACATCGCCACGCAATTCGAATGTCAAGCAAAGCGATTAGCATAAAAGCTTTTAGCATGTCAGGCCTTCTAAACCATAGAGATACCGTAAAATGTTCCTAAGTGTATGTCAAATTTAAGCCTTTTCGGCCATTGCGGCCTCTTACTTTCTTTTATTTAGCCCACAGCTAGCAACTGCTTGGTTTTGGAACTCATGCACATAATAGCTTGTTACACGTGGTAGGTGTATGTCAAATTTAAGCCTTTTCGGCCATTGCGGCCTCTTACTTTCTTTCATTTAGTCCACAGCTAGCAGCTGCGTGGTTTTGGAACTCATGCAT
>JABASM010002296.1:0-11444 GCA_019776545.1 Brachystomella parvula | reverse complement strand
CCTACTGTTGTCTAGTGCAATTAATTTCCTTCGTTAAGTGGCTTACGAGTGTTTGTGAGTAAAATGAAAAGGATCATCAACCGTTAGGAGTTTCTATAAGTACTGTTCTAGACAAGGAGAGTAAGCGAGTGATGAGGGAAAGTTGGAGAAAGAGGGAGAGAGAAGAGGGAGTGTGACAGAGTCAGATCTAAGAAAATTCAAGAGGGAAAATGAATCTGTCACATCAGTCCCCCTTCTTAGTTCTATACTCATTTCTAAATAACTTTATTTTCAAAGTTCGAGTCATTAATAAATTAGGAAAGTTGAAAAGCAGGGTCCTTAGTTTTATCCTTAACTTTCTCTTTACTCAATTAAGGAGAAAACTTTTCACAAGGCAAAATAACTTTTATAAAAGAGCCAGCCAGGGTGTGAGGCTCACTCTCAGCACAAAATAGAACAAAGAATGTATTTGATTAATAGTAGCTCTTCTAATTTATTTTATCCCTTTTCCAGATTGACTTGAAGCATATTAATCAAGAGCCAGGTGAAGACATGGTCAAGATGGGGATTGACTTAAGAGAGTACTACCCGTCAGTAGAGTGGGACATACTCTCAGTTCCGGCCGAACGTCATGAGAAAAACTACCCATGCTGTGTGGAAGTTTATATTGGTGAGATTCACGCTTACAATTTTTTCAGCAGCGGTTTACGGTACAGGGATGCACCTTTTGAAAATTCCTAGGCTTACAAGGGAACTTTTAGGGCTGCCCAAACCGATTCCGCTGATTTTCCCATTTATTGCTCCAAATAATGAGAAACTAAGACTTAGGACATGAATAAAACATGAATATTTTTTTTTGAAAGAATGAATTTCATTTTTTTGATCCTTGTGGGTCATTGCTCTTCAAAATCCACGAATTTCACTGAGGCTATATGAAAATCACCAAAACTTTCATGTTCGAGTGGCCATTTAAATCTTATTTTTCACAAATGTAGGTGTGAATTTCAGTGGAATAGGTATAGCGCAAACCTCGACTTTCCCTTGTTAGCATAGTGAAAAGCAGGGCGGTATTTTTAAATTTTCTTGCAGCATCTCAGAAAACGAAATCCGGGTTTTTCAGTAGCAGTAGTCATCAGATTTTCTGAGACCGGATTAAGGGTTTTTAGGAAAACGCCTCCCAATAACGTCATTGTCACCGCTGAGTCTTTCGTATATTTTATTTCTTTGTAAAATGTTTTTTTTTCCTCGGGTAAAGGAAAGCGCAGTAAAAACTTTTAAAAAGTTGAATACACAAACTTGAGTTTAAAACCTCAATGAAATATGTAAACAAAATCATAGAAAGTTTATATCCAGGAATAAAGTTTTAGGATTGTAAAAAGAAAGACGGAGGAAGAGAGAAGTAGGGCCTTAAAAGAAAACTATAGAAAAAAAAAACTTTTTACGAATAGAAAATGAATAGAAATTGATTAAAAGTCTCTAAGAGTGTTCCTCGACAAGTTTTTAAACTTAGAAAAATAAAGGCTTTAATTTTCCTTTGTTTAAATGAAGAGGGGGGTGGGGAGTGGGGTCGATAATCCTTGGAATAATTGAATAAATAGTTGAGAATAGAAAATAAATTTGTGAGCTTAAGTAGTACAGGGTGTTTAAAATTAATTTCCTCAGTGAAAGTTTATCACTTTTTCAAAATTCAAAAAACCGATATTTCTTGCTTTTTAGCAGGACGACTTCAGCAATCGATGCGCTAAGGTTTAAGCTAAATTAATTGAAGTTAAATATTGTTTAAAAAATTTTCTCGAAATATCGACTAAGTGAATTTCAAAAAAGTAAAAAACTTTCACTGAGGAAATAATCTTTAAACACCCTGTATATGGTATAGGTAAGAAGATTTAGATTTGTCTTTCTAAATTTCCTTTTGTTTTTTTTTTACGTTTCAGATATATTTTTTAACATCACACTCCGTCGGAAGACGCTGTTTTACACTGTGAACCTCATTGTGCCAACCGTAGGGATTTCCTACTTGACAATCCTCGTCTTCTACTTGCCTGCTGATTCGGGTGAAAAAATCGTCCTTGTTATCTCTATTATTCTGTCACAGACGATGTTCCTCCTCCTCGTTCTGGAGTACATCCCATCCACGTCACTCGCAGTCCCGCTCCTAGGGAAGTACCTCATATTCTCCATGTTCCTCGTCAGCCTCTCCGTGCTCGTCACAACCATTGTTCTCAATGTCCATTACAGGAAACCATCAACACATAAAATGGCACCCTGGGTTAGGAGGCTCTTCATTGAGTTCTTACCCAAACTCCTCTGCATGAGAGTCCCTGAACATGTCTTCAATTGTCCTCCTCTCGGCCCCTCAGCTGCCGGGTCTCCAGGTATCAACCAATTTCATTTCCAACTTTCTCTTTTCACTTTCTTTTTATCTCCTTCCGTGCTTCAAACCACTCCTCTCCCTCCCTTCAAAATCCCTTCTCTCCCTCAACAAAGGAACTCCTACCTCCGTGTGTCCTTAGGAATTCCTCTTAAGTGATTTCTACTGTTTCCTTCCAACGTCCAGAGTAAACAAGGAAGATTAAGATCCATCATCTCACAGTTTCAATAAGAAGAGGCTATTGAGTCTGTCTCACTATACTCTCCAGTCCACTTGATCTCACTTACCACATCCACGTGAGGTCCTACGGATAATGGACACTTCTTTTCCAAGCGTCAGCGCGCTTGATTATGAAAAACCTTCCTCATCCCAAGGTTCAAAAGTACTAGATTTTTTAATTCCAACCCCGAGAAGCTTACTCAAAAGTTTCTCCACTTCAGAATCCCAAATGAAGAGTTCGAAACAAATTTCGCCAAGAAGTTTAGAAAGTTGAAGGGAGAGTTTCCTGACCTTGAAGGCCAGCGAGAGAAAAATAGGCATTCCTTAACAAGTTCTGAGGAGTCAGACTACTGACCTTTTTAATTTCAGATCCGACTTCAGCCGTATTCGATATTCGGATTTGAGCTTTTAATTTTGAAATTAAAGTTTTACGAAGTTTACCACCTGTGCAGTTTGCCAAGCTTAGGCCTAAACCCAAGGGGGTTTCGCGTGAAACCCATAAAAAAAAAACCATTTTCGTTGTTAAGTCCGGGGTCCTTCTCACTCTGAGCTTTTTAATGAATTCGCATATATTTAAATTAAAAAATATCACTTGAATTTCGACGTTTTCTTTTAACGGGTGATTATAAAAAAAAGACCGCAACTGTAAATCGAGGTTTAAATGCCTTGCGTTTATTTGTATCGCAAATTACGAGGGCAGCGCCTTATTCTACTCTAAATTTTACGTTACATCATCAATTCAGTGTAAAAATAGGTAAAAAAAAAAATAAGGCGTTCCTGCTGCTGAAATTCATTCTGCTGTTACAATCTTCGCAAAGTAGAGGTCCCTGTATTAAGTAAAAATTAGCGTAGAAAACTGTGGTGCCCTTGAAATCTACGAAAAATTAAATATAAAACATTTTAACGTCGATTTACACTTGTAGTTTTTTTTCGTGATCACCCGTTAATTCAGAATCAGAATTCGAGCTATGCTCTTTTAATCTCTATTCCATTCTCAGGTAATTAGAATTATAAAATTTGAAATTGATTCTTTGCCTGATTCTCTTAAATTTTCAATTTGAATGAGAAAATCTTATCGGTTCCTCAGCGACTCACCTCTACCAAAGGAGGAAGTGCACAGATTTTCAATGGGAAATATCTTCCCTGACTTGACTCAAGGATGTTGACTGGGGAGGTAGAGCAGTGGGAAATCGTTTTAATTTTTTCCTTCTGCTACATCAGTTCTCTTTCTCACTTTCTGAATTGAGAGGAGAGTGACGAAGATAAATTCTCAAGGGACGGTCATGTCACACGCAATCTTCCAATACACTACCCCATTCATCTGAATTTGGGGAATGGGATGAAATCAAAGAAGTGAAAGTGGGGCTGAAACACAATGAGAGGAAAGTCGTATTGAGTGCCCGCCATCCTCCTCCTCCTTTCACTAAATCCATCTCAATATGAGAAACTTTCTCCCATGGTCACTCACTCCCTAGACTAGAGAAGAACCAAGTCTGAGGAAAAAGGAGAAGGAGGAACCAATTGAGCCGAAAAAAAAATATTGGAGAAAGTAACAGCCCTCTTCCAATAATGTGTTTTATATTTATTGTAATGGCTCCTCTAGTTCAGGCAAACATAAAACCTCTTTTCATCTTGTTCGGAGCTTAGCTTCTGGAGCCACAACCCAGGCGCAACTTATGAAGTTGTTCAACCATGGAGGAGGGGGGGGGGGGGATGTGTAGGAGTATTACTTGTTATTCCAAATTCCTTGTTCCAGGATTTTCCCTTAATTTCCCCTATCCCAAACCCTTGTGTAATTGAAAATAGATTAGAAGAGTGGGAGTTAAATTGGAATTTCCTATGTTTTCTAAATTCGCAGCACGGAGGAGTCCAGGCGGCTCCCGTGAAGATGGATGTAATGGCTTCCAAGGAGTTTCCCGCCTAAGTGGATTGAGTCTCCAAGGTTTCTCTGGATTCCTGGAGCAGGGTGCCCTCGAAGGGTACGGAGACCCTGGAGTTTCCTCAACTTCTTACGGACTACAAGGACCTGAGCCTGAACCCCCTAGAACTAAGAAATTCCCATTCGAGCTACAGAAGGCTATTCATAATGTTAAATTTATATCTACCCATCTGCAACGGCAAGATGAATTCGACTCGGTAAGTACAATTTTAAAAATCCCTCGATTTTAATTAGTGGTTGAACAAAAAAGCAGAAAAATTAAACCAAGTTGAGATAGCGCTTCCAAAAAATTTTTCCGAAATTCCAAAACACTGATACCGTAGTATCGTCTAATTCGGAACAGGGCGTCTAATTCAGAACAAAATTTTGAAAAATTAGAACACCAACAAAATTTACCGGAAAAGTTCCAAAGCTTTGTGTTACAAGTGAGCAGCCTTTTCTGCGCATATTATGAAAACTACGAAAATTTTAATGCAAATTTTGCTCATTTTCTAGCATTCCCAAAATTTGTTCTGAATTAGACACCCTGTTCCGAATTAGATGATATCACGCTACCGTAAATTTTCAAATGGTAGCCCCCGGCTACTATTTATTTCTTTGACTTTCAACCTCCGGCGACTATAAGGGACCCGCCTACTATTCATTCCCGTGAATTTCAACCCCGGCTTTTATTTTGAATCCGGCTACTATTTGGAAATTTACGGTACGCCATTTAAGATTGAAATTCGAGTCAGGTTCGTTTCTCTAAACAAAAAATCCGTGAAACGAACTCTGTCAAAGTCTGAATTCACTGACTCCGGATTCTAGACATGAATCTACTTGAAGTTAGGGGTGAAGGGGTTGTTGGGTTACACGACAGGGTGACACCTAAAAAAAATGCTGGAAAATAAATTTAAAACTGACCGGAAATCAGTTTTCCTTCCTAGCTCTTGAGAATGGGACTTTAAAAATAGGAGAGGGTTGAGAATACCGGGAAACTTGAATGGAAAAAAGACCTTGTTGTAGAGGAGTGACTTTCGGAAGGAATCCCTGTCACCGTCAAGTTTAAGAGAATTCCAACTGACATTCGATTTCAGTTAAAATTTATTCCTTTGAGTTTCTCTTTTTTTTAGAACCAGTCTTACTCTGCCACACTTGAGCTTTTTTTTTTACTTTACCTTTTTTCTTATCTTTTTAATTTGAAGATGTGAGAAAAAGAGAGAGAAAAAAGAAAAAAAAGAGAGAAAAAAATAAAGTGAAAGCATTTTCTCTTTCAACTTCGAATGTAAACAGAAGTGTCGTCTTCTCCAGATTCAAATGAAATGATTACGGGATGGAAAGAGTGAAAAACGGTGGAGACTACTGGGTTAGTGCTAAAGCTCAACTGTATAATAAATGATAAAATTCTCTTTGAGAAATACTTTCCCCAAATTCAGAATTGGAAACGAGAGAGAAGGATGTTAGTGGAATCCAATGAAGGAAGAAAAAAAAAAGCTTATTTTCCTTGTCTTAAAAGAAAATTCCTTCAGTTTGATGAGTTTCCAACTGGAAAATTCAACTCGACTGTATTTGATCAAGAAAGGCTCGATGGTTGAATAAGGAATCTCATTTCCTTCTTCCATTTAAAATCGTTAAAAATTATTCATTTCCTCGGTTTTCTTCAGTTCAAAGTAGTAATCAATCATCCGCGCTACCAATTACCATCCATGGCAAAGACCTCATTTCAATCCACGTCTACACTCATTCAATCTTATTTGATAAATCGCTTCTCGGAAAATGAGGTTTCAATAGCTTTCGGCTAGTCTCAACAAAATTTCCCTCTAAACTACCGGAGTCTCCTCGTAATAAACATTTTCGAAGCTTTTTTCTTGATTTGAAGCAAAAAATCTCATTGTGTTTCCACTTTTTGCAGAATTCTGAAAACGTGCCTGCATTTTTTATCTTCCGGGACTGCATGAACAGAAGTAATTACAAGCGAGCACGCAATTTGATGCGCTTTCAAGGAACTCCTCGCTTTCACCTAGTGTTTCCAAGCCTTACATGATAGCGTGCATTCGTTTCAATTTCTCCAGATTTTAAAAAAGTTTTTCCGCTTTTTGGTAACTTTTGAAAGGAAATTGAATTGAATTCGAAGCTCATAATACATGAATAAGTCCGCATAGCATTTGAATTGGAAAGGATTGGACAATTTTTTTTTGTAAGAATCCGGCCCTAAGAATCCTGCTAATAGATTTTTATGAAAATTTTTTTATTGCATCTATGAAGCGTACCCTACAGCTTTTCTAAACAAAAGTTTTTGAAATTCACTTTTCTTTGACCTTTGGAGGTCAACAAAGGTCAGTCGACTGACCCCACCGATTGGGTCAAATCATACGTCAATCGAAAGGGCTTGATGTCCTGATCCTAAAAACATACCACACTTGACCTTGTTAGTGAGCAACATGGCCGCCAGAGGTCAAGCGTTCAGCCCAAGATTTGGCGACCCCTGGTGGCCATGTCGTACATTAAAAAACAGTATGTATAGTATGTTTTTAGAATCAGGACATCCAGCCCCTTCGGTTGGCGTATCACTTGACCTGATCGGTGAGGTCAGCTGACTGACCTTTAGTGATCTCCACGGTCAAAGAAAAGCGAAGTTTGAAAAATTTTATTTGAAAACCTTGTAGGGTATAATTCGGAAATTTCATATGCTAAATGTACAGAAAAATCTAACGGGGAGATTTCTACAGCAAAACCGTCCTCATCCTTTAGCGCTCTTTTGGTGTACTTTCCTTTTTGTCTGGTCATAGGCAAGTTTTTATAAAAAAAAAAAAAAAAAATTATAAAGAGAAGCACGACTCTCGTTCAGATTTAACTGAAAATATTTGTGAAGTTAAGCCTTTTACCGTGAGGAATTTTCATTTTCAATTTCCTGGAAGGCTGTGAATACATAGTTTTATTTTTCTTTACAGGAGGACAAAGACTGGGGATTCGTAGCCATGGTTCTGGACCGGATATTCTTATGGCTGTTCAACACTGCCTTCATTCTCGGTACAATTGCAATTCTCCTCGAGGCTCCAGCCCTCTACGACAATTCTGAGGCCATTGATCAACGCATATCCATCATTGCTAATCAACAACTCCAACAAGGTAGAAAGGTTATGTAGATAATGGCCTTCCCTCCCCTGTAAAAAAAACTAGTTGAGTAGATCGGCTACATGGCTAGAGTCTTCGTAAAGCTCATTAATCACTTCTTCTCATTAATTTTTATCCGGTATGCTTTTAGGCGGAGAGCCCTTATAATTAGAGAGATTTAAGTTTTTTTTTAGCCGCTTCCAGAGTACTAATGCTAATTCTCTTCATTTCTATAGCATACGTAATTTACTACTACCTATTAACGTAAAATTAATTTTAACTTTTTCTGGTAAGCCCTTTTTCAAATGGAATGCGCGGAAAAATACCACTCTTTGCTCACAATGTAAACCTTTTTTGGTAATCGGATTTTCCTTCAGTCTCTCAACTGCAGAAAAAGACAAATTACCAAAAGAGTAGTGTTGTACAAAAAAGAAAGTAATTTAAACTTGAGTCTAGCAGTCTTTTTTCCACTAATTTTTTTTACGTAGAGTAGAAAAACCTTGGGTTAGGAGTAGTGCATGCGAGCCTTCTGTCGGTACACGATCCATTGATAATGAAATTTCTGATTTCCCTTCGTAGAATTTTTTGTCTTTTGTCTTCATACTTTTCAGATTTTTCTAAAATTCTGATTTTAATTGAGAAAATTTAGAATGAATTCAATGGTCTGGACTTTTTCAACATTAATTGGCTTCTTGTACGTTTTAGGTGAATATATAACGTTTTGGGAAAATTATTTCCCGGTCAGAAACATTTTTGGTTGGGACCGAGGTCGATGGATCGTTAGTCAATGAGGAGTTCAAGTGAGCTGTAGACCAGTCTTCGGCACAAATCAAGATTGGCTAATGTAAAGTGCCCTGCGAGAGGATCCACAGCCGTCTTGCTTTCTAATCCTCATTTGCCTTGTTTTATCGTTCGAATTGTCGCGGTAGCTTTTCGCACTCATTTTTTAATTTATTCTGATAAAACGGAGCGACTGAAGATTGACATTTTCATATTCGTAAGCAACAAGAATTACAAATCCTTAGAATGACAGGCAACTTACCCGGAATCCGAAGCTTCGACTATTCGATTTGCTTATAGTTCCTGAGTACCCACAGTATTTTTTTGAATTTCAATGGCCCCGCCGACTTGACATAACCTTGTTGAAGGATTAGCAGATAATTGAACCGAAGTTGAGACTACAGACGGTTTAGACAGGAAAAAAGCGCGAAACGAAAGCCTTCAAAGAAAAGAGAACCTTCACCTTTCTTAAGCAGGATTTTCAGTACTAGAGCAAAAAAGCGAACTTAGTGATTTTGCGAATTTCACAAATTATTTTTCATTCATGAAAATCAAATAGCTTCTGACGTTGCGATTTGAAGGCGTGTCTGCAAAGTTGCGATTTGATGCGACATGAGAGGCAGATTCGACTTCTACTTTTGGTAAATTTTCACTTGTAAGCGATTTTTGCAGTTTCTTAGGCGTACGTCGGGAAGTTGCATCTGCCGCTGGCGCTCAAAGCTTGAACAAACGGACGCTGATTTTCATGAAAAGAGAAAAAAAGGAAGACGACGTTTATCAACGCACAATTTCTTCTCGTTTAAGTTATGGATACAGTCTGCGCGTCCAGAGTTCAGGGTAACAAATTTCCCGCGAGACTTGCGAATCTGAGGGAGAAAGCTCCGCATCAACTGCACAACTTCGTTGAATCGCAGCTTCACAGAAGCGCCACCAAATCGCTGACTGAAAAAGCAAGTGGTTCAAAAATTCCCTCAAAAAGGTGCGAAATTTGGAAGAAAAGTGCGAATTACGTAAAAACGCAGCTTTTCACGTTGTTTTAATTTTGGAACATTGCTTTAGTCGCCGCTTGAATTTCTAAAAAATATACTTGCTGCACTCAAGAGCGATGTGCGATCGGATAGTGGTAGCTTAAAAGCACGACCTTGTTCCATGTAAACTGGGATTCCTTTTGTCTGACCGGACTTCCTTCCATTTTTTCTCAACATCCTTAACTACGAATCTGAATCTAATGTCGATCTGCCAAAAACTTGATTGCTGATGGCATGCCGAAGGCTGGCCTAGAGTAAAACTTTAAAATTAGGAACCAGTAACCCTAGCTTACCTTTTTTATGCCAAAAAGAATCAAAAAGAGTCTGTGCCAACACAGTTACTAGAACTAATTATTTTGAGGGCTTTTTTTGAAGTTGAGATACGAAATTTATTAAATTGCGTTGCCATAATCGTATACTTTGAGAAGCTGTGCTTTAAAAAGATTTATGACCGGCTGTTGTTGTTATTAAGGATAAAATTGAGGTAAAAATTAGTTATAGATTAATTTATAATCTTGTTAGGAGTAGAAGGAGATTAAAAGATTTTGGAGTGTAATTGGATTTACCGTAACTCTGACTCTTTTCCCGGATTTTTCAGCTTATATACTGTGTGATCCTTATTAAAAGACTACCGAGCTCTTGATTTCAGCCACGTAGCTATTTTTTAGGATTCAATTTAAGGGTATATGGGTTTTGGAAAGTTGTTACCAATGATATTGTATTAGTATAAAAACAAAAAAAATAATGCTAAAGAAGTAATAAGCGTCAAAACTAAAGTGTGATATCAACTTAGCTTTTAGCTTCATATTTAATTAAGGTCATTTCTTAGGGCGTCAGGAGTTCTGTGGCTCATGAAGAGGCTTACCAGAATTTTTTTCTTTACGGAACGACAACTTATTGTTAACTAGATCATTGTTATAAAATGTAATGTCCATGACAATCTGCTCAAGGTCACATTGTATCAAAAAAAAAAAAATGTTTTACGAAAAAATAAAATCTGAGTAAAAAATTTTGTTATCAAAATCAAAGTATTTCCTATTTATTTCAGAATCCAACCTTGAAAAAATCATTTTTTTTTCAGTATTATTTGGTTCCAGGTACTTTAAGTCCATCCTGTTTTTTTTTTCCTTTTCTTCTACGCAAATTTTTCTCGAAATTTGTCAGATGTTTGGAATTAATTTGATAAAAGCTCGTTTTATTCAACATTATTCGTAACGCTAGATTAAATTGATTTTTTTATTTTTAGTGGTAGATTGAATAATAACTAAATTGAGCTTGATTTTTCTCTTATTGCGTCTAAGCCTAGTGGCACCATGGAGTTATTATAGGTGGCCCTTTTCTTAACGGTAGTGATAGAAGTTAAAATTGTTCCGATTCCTTCAGAATTAAAATGAGGAAATCTCTGAGAGATCCTCTACAACTAATTTCATTTTTTAAATTACAAGTGCTGCTGGAACACCTGGCCCTTGCTTTGAGCGTGACATGAGCTTTGAAAATATGATAGTTGTCATTTTCTCATCGATTGGGGTTCGAGTGTCGTAGAGTGAAGGGGCTTGGAGAATGATTCCACAAGTTCCCAGGATACAGGCTAGGGTGAAAATGTAGAGGAACATACGGTCCAGTACCATTGCCACAAACTTCCAATCTTCAACCACCTGAAAAATAGAACAAACTGATTTAGGTCTAATAGGTCTCACCTGTCAAAAACGTAAGCTCTAATATTTTCTCTCTTTTCTCTGCTTTCTCCAACAATAACAATACAGCAGCTAGTCCTCTAGAGGCTTCTCATATTTTTTTCAGAAAAAAAAGACAGTTTATGAGTTTAGGTTGTAGAATTCTTGGCTGTCATTGTCTTTACGAAAATGAAGGCCAACAAATTTGATTCCGGAGCCAGAGTTAAGCTAAGAAAATACAACAAAGAGAAAAGAATTCACGGAAATACTTTCTTTCAACGAAGAGTATGTTTAAAATCGTGATTTAATTATCTAGTTGGAAGTAAAGTGCCTCTTAAGAGGGAAGGGTCAGGGGTGACCAG
>JABASM010002295.1:0-11446 GCA_019776545.1 Brachystomella parvula | reverse complement strand
AATGACAATTTAAAAACCAGCTTGAGGGTTACACGTGTCAACGTAGCTTTTTTATTCGGATTTCAGGCTACTGCTTCTCAGCATCCCTGCCCCCTATGTTAGCTGGAGCAGGACTACAAGCACTCAAGCTTATCAAAGACAACCCACAGTTCATATCAGAGCTCCAGTCAAACTGCCTTTACATGCACGAAGTTCTAAATGATTTGAAATGCTTTCATTTGGAAGGTCATGAGCTTTCACCCTTAAAATTCCTCTCACTTAAACATTCTACTGACTCACGCCAGCTTGATCACAAGATTCTGGATGATGTTATTTTATACGTAAGTCACTAGTTCGAATTCTATTGATCATTTACAGCAGTGGTGCGACTCTGCCATTGATTCAACCATTATTTCAAACTAGGTCAAGGATAACCACCAAATCGCCCTCATGCAGCCTGCGCTTCTGGAAAATGAGGAGCACTGTTTACCCCCTGTTTCAATTCGGATTTCTGTCAATCGACTTCTCACAAAGCCGGAGATTGACAGCGTTGGTGAAGCTCTCAGGAGTGCCTGCAATGCCCTCAAATTAAGCGAAGCGGAATCATAATTCCCATATCAGAGCTCTGCCATAACTTTCTGCATTTTAGTCTAAAGCATTTTTTTTTTCAGAATGAATCCATCTGTTATTTTACTAAAACCAAGGTTTTCGACCAAAGTAGAGTGATAAGTGTCTGATACCTAAAAATGACTCTGGAACCAGAATAAAAGCTCTTTCTTAAAATTTAGAGAAGGAAGTCGATTCTGAAAACACGGTTTGTTTTATTTATTTCATTTGACGCAAGAAACCTAGAGTTGGATGGGCCATTTACAGAAACCGTAGCATATACCCCTTCGTTTCTTCCCAAACATAAGTTTTGTTTCATCTACCATTGTAATCCTTAGAATGGTTAGAATAAGAACGGGAAAAAACACACAGAAATTAAAGGGAAGAAATTGGGGGTTAAGTTATCCAAACCAAGGTGAAGGATATTATTAATAATAGTAGCTGTTATAAAAATACAGGATAGCTTTTCCTAAGTAAATTCCGTCAAAACTCTTGAGTTTGAATGAAAATGATGACATTATTGTTTACCTCGAGGTCCGTTCAAAAGAAGAAAAAAGAAGGAAAAACTTTTGAAGCACTTTTTGAACCTTCCATAAGTTTCTTTTAAAATCTGTTATCCCTCATTTTGATCAGTCGGAACTGAAAATTTTTTTCAAAATGATTTTTAACTAGTTTAAATTGACACTCAGTCCTTGTTAACAGATTTTAGAAACCGAAAATGCATTTCTGGTACAGAGAAAGATGCCTTGATTAACTAATAAAGTACTTCTGAGAGAGCACTCAATTAATTAATTAAAGCTGAAAAAGTAAGATATTTCGCTAGAATTATTTTATAACACATCATTCACTGAGCTACGTCAACGGACTTTTGACTTTTACAGGGGAGGTGACGAAAAGAAAGTATGACAAGTGTTCTGGCCAATGAGGAGCTTTTGATCTTCCAGGATCCTTATCACTACAGATTATATAGTCTTGTCACCTTAACAAGAATCTAGTAACAGGTGATGATGATAATAGTAGGAGTAATAGCTATTCAAGTTTTTAATTTTTTTTTTTTTCGTTACTTATTTTGAAAAAGAAGGAAGATGTCGATAGGTACTTCCTTTCACCGAGTCAAAACAGGGGGACTTTCTGAGTTGTTACTTTTTTAAAGTTGTTTTAACTCACTAGCTCTTTAAAAACCGTGCATTTTAAAAGATAAGTAATTATATCTCAATTTGAAGAACGTTTTGCACTCAAATCACTTTTGAAATATAGGACTTATCGCGAACTCCTATTCTGGCAATTACTACACTCGTGATTTTCTAACAGACGTGTCTTCTCCTTAATCTAGGGGTGGATAAGTATGGTTCCGGAAGGGGGAAGTCTGTGACAAACGAATTTGAATGAGGCATGAGGCTTAGAGGTCTGTTATGGTGGTGTAGTTGATGGTGTTTTTGTAATAGTTTTGTGTGTGATGGCTCATTTAACCCAATGATGGGAAGTCTAGCTCATCATCCACTTTTGGAGCAGCTTGACGCGGGGATTGTTGCTGGAGAAATAAATGTCGAAGTTTCTGTATTCACCTATAAATCAAAAGGACTAAGGATTATGATCTTCTTACCTCACGAGAAAAACCCCCTCGCCCACCACCACGACTGAATCCGCCTCTGAATCCTCGACCACCAGCTCCACGCTCCTCTCCGCCACCACGTCGATCACCCCGTTCAAAGTTTCCAGTTCCCCGCTCAGATCGCCCACCTCGCTCACGGTCGTCACGTCCACCACGGGGCCCACCGCGTCCTCTGCCACCAGTAAAACCACGCCGACTGTCAGCAAATGTGAAATTAACGTCCAGAATTTGTTTCTGTCGCCCAGCACGTTGAGGACATTCTTCATATTCCTAAGGATTAAGAAGGGGTAGTAATAATTAATAGAATTCTGCTAACCATTAGAAAAAAGTCTCATCCTACTCACCTCCTCCTCTTCTTCCTCCTCTCCCTCCTCTTTTTCCTTCTTTTTCAACGTCATTTTCTTCCACTGTGAGTCGTCTTCCCCTTCACCGGCTTTGCGGATATTATATGCCGGCGTAGCACGTGGTTCCTGAGAATTAAATGGATTTGTAAAGCTTGCAATAACTTGGCAATAAAACCCAGGTTCAAGGTTTACCTGCTGAGCCTTCCATTCGTCGAGAGTCATGAGTTTGGGCTCGGGAGCCTTGTCTTCAGTTGAATCGTCAGTGTTCAAAGTATTTTCCAGAGCATTTTCGCCTTCAGCCCGTTCCTCATTGTTTTGTTCATTGGATCGTTCAGCGAGAACTCTGTGTGAATAAAAAAATTATTATCCAATGCAACCCATTCAAAATTTTCACATGAGTTTGGAACTTACTCGACTTCATCATCCTTGTAAGTTCCCCAGTTATGTGACCCAGCACCATCCCTCTTGTCCACTGCTTTTACTCCACTGTCAAGAAAGGTCAATACAACAGTATTAGTAAATGGAGGAGTTCAAGATAATAATTTGTAGAGTAAGGAAGATCAAACCACTCCTTTTTCACAAACAGAAAAGTACCTTTTGTCCGATCCGGATTGTCTGTCGAATTCCCGTTTACGATAACCCCCTGCACCCGGTCCACCACCTCGAGATCCTCGCATATTCCCTCGCCCACCTCGCTCACCTCCACGATAGTTACCATATCCAGCGTTGCGAGGAGGACGCCCGTCTATGTCCACATCCCTAAGCGCAGAAATAAAACAATTTTGTCTGAGCGGAAGGAATTTCTTTTTAATATTAAAAAAAAGTAGTAGAAGTACCGGTTAGCAGTATCCTCGTTCCGGCGGTTATTCCTCAATTCTCGTCCGTCATCATTGTTAAATCTCGCAGTACGATCTCCCTGGTACCGGTCCCCTCCTTGCCTCTCTCCTTGAAAGCGCTCGTCACCCTGCGCGCGGTCCTTCTGGTGCTGTGGGCGGTCCGTCCTTGGTGGACGCTTATCACCTCCCTCACCACCACCCCCGCCTAGTAAAAATTAAGAATAAGTTGAAAGCTTTGAGGGAAAAATTTGTACAGCTTTTACAACTAACGGTACTTGTTCATGCAAAATCAATCTGTATGAGCGTTTCGGTATCCAGCAATACGGAATCTTCGGCTAGGGAGGGACAAGGTCGGTTCAAAAAAATGGAAAGCAAGCACTAGGCTCAGTCACAAAACAGGTTACTGCGTATCCTGTCCTGTAGGGAGTTTTTAAAGGAAACAGTGCGATCAAAATCTTTTTTTAATTCGACACAAATTCGAGAATATCTTTCTTGAAAATTATCCTTTGTTTCAAATATGGAAGAACAATTTTGGATAGTTTCGGATTTTGAAAACCATCCCAAGCTTCTAACGGATAACAAGATAAGAAAAATGAAAAACCGCGGAAGAATTTAAAGAATTTAAAGAAAATGGTACTCTTAAAAATAATTTGTGGGGGAGGATTTGCAGAAAAAAAATTCCGGAAACCTGATTAACATTTTGCAAGGATTAAAATCCTTCCAGAAGAAATCGAAAATCTTCCGGAAGAATATTCCAGTCAGCTAGTATTCCAGTTCAACTACGTTTGAACTCAGGAAGGGGGACATTGCATACCCTGACCGGGAACTTTCGCTATATCCCAGATACCCGTGACTAAGATACTTACGCGGTTGTTGCTGAGCTCCAGTGCGAGCATTTCCCCGAGTGTCGGCGTTTCCCTTTGGAGCATTAGAATCCCGAATGCCCTTTCGATCAGCCCTTGGTCCCTGTGGGGCAGCCGTCTTCTCTGCATTCAATTCTAACATTCAATATAAAATTAAAATGAGGCCCAATCGATCAAATCAGCAATACAAAATCAAGAGAAAAATCGATGGAAAAATAAACAAGGGAAGCGAACAAAACGAAATCCTAAAACTGTAGATTTCATTAATATTGTTAATTAAATTCAAACATTCACTCAAGAAGTAGAGATAAATGATGACTAAACCAATTAGCTCAAAAAAAAGTAAACAGTAGGTTTTTCAGATAAGGAAGGCAAATGTCACTTAGGTCGCCGATTGACCTGAGATTTCGCATACTTCGCCATGACAGTTTTCATCACCCATATGCGCGGACTTTCGCCGGTTGTAACTTGTTGAAGCATGGTCGTGATTTTTACACTTGAGCTGTAGCATTTACTCGGATTGCAGCTTTTTTCTTTTCCTGTTTACATGATTTTACCGTTGAACAGGTGGTCAGAAGTGGACGAATATACAACAGAACAAGTCATAGCATCGTAAAACGCCGAATTTTCAAAAAAATTATTTTACAGCATTCCTTCACTATCCTATTGCAACAAGTATGCGAAATTTCTGGCCAACCAACGACCTAAATACGTAAACGTACCTTCCCTATCTGAAAAAGAAACAAACTGAAAAAGGATACTAAGCAAAGTTTAGCAAAAGCTGAAATTAAAAGAAAAACTTCAGATTTGAAATCATGGAAATACTTTGCTTCTGGGTTTTGGTGGATGGTGGCAATTCTTTTCCAGGTTGACCACTACTAGTACTACTTGTTATTTCCTTTCCACGATTTTCCTTTTCGGCTGCTGTTGTATTAGACCCTTTACCCTTTTTCTTAGACACTCCCTCATTCTCAGTGTCCTTCACATCTCCAGGGTCAGCATCCTCGTTGTCGATAAAGCAGGAATACCTATTGGTAATTCCCACGCCGTACAGCTTATCCATGTTGAAAAAGTTGGACTAGTAGTCTGAAATTACAGAGGAAAGAAGTAATTAGTGATTTATCGTAATTTAACTACGCACAGGTCTATACAGCTAGACAACTAGCTGCTTTAGTTACGATTAGAAGGAAACAACGAAAGAAAGAGGAAAAGCCAGGTACACCTTAATTCAGTCAGGTAGAGTAGGGGAGGAAGCTGTGGCTTCAATTAATACGAGCAGAAGCAAATTGACGATGGGAAACATATGACGAGCGATAGGAGTAATTCCGATTATTGCTTAAATTCACTGCCCGAAGTCAAGGAGTAGCCGGGGGTTATTTCTTCTGAATAAATCAGGGGAATTGTATTGAACAAACTTCTTGGGAGAGTCTAGGTGCCTCAAAACGTTCCTTCCTTGGCAACACCCCTTGAATTACCGTATCCTTTTGGAATCCTACTAAAATGGAGATTCCGAAAACAGACAATTTATTGTTAAAATACTACGCAGATAATAAGGCTAGTAAGAAGTAAAATTGGAGACTTCTGCGGAAAAGAAAGACAAGGTCAGTGATATAGTGAAGGAAAGAGTAAGAAAGACGCTGATTCACCAAAAAACAGGACGTCAGCAAAAGAGGATTACAAAGGTCAGATGGATGACCTCAATGGGTCAGAATAGAGCCGGAAGACTTGTAAATCAGAGCTTGAATACCTATACTACGACGGCTGAGTTACGATAAATTATAAGGGAATTCATGGCTATGAAAGAAGGAAGTTTGTAAATAATAAAACGTAGGACTAACTGCCAACAAATGCTGATTAACCAAGTATACTGCCCCAAAATTTTAGAAGGAATTAGGATGCTGAAAAACACTTACCAGCGAAGTCTCCAGTAGTAAAAGCACTTCGATGTACTTCCACCACACACTTTTATGATTCCACACACAGAAAATAAAAAAAAACTTGGATGCCCTTACCTCGCCGTCGTCGTCGCGCGTGTGAAGTACGACCTCAATTTCAACTTCTCCTTCGCACAGAATATATAATTTTAGTAAATAAAAAAAAACGAGTTTTTTATTTCTGGAGTAAAACTATAGATGGCCCTCTTGTACGCTTCTCCGCTTTTCAAGAAAATTAATTAGTTGAGCTTGAGTGAAATTAATTAATCGAGCTGAGTGAAATTAATTAGTTAACCCTCGGAGGTCCCCTGGTTTTAAAATCCCGTAGAACCTGCTAATGTTGACAATTGTCGCAGAAGGTGAACCTTGTCAATTCAGCCATATCTCCATTATTTTGATAGAATATAGTAACCGAGTCAGAATATCAAGTCGACTGCTAAAAATCCATCATTAGATTTAATATTTTAATGCTTGAATTTATTTATGATCATCATCTTATTTATTTATTAATATAATTATTCAATAATAGTGAAAGCTGCCAACACTCGCAGACTCAGATTTGATTTGTTGACAAAATTGTCAACATTTAGCGGATTCTTTGGGATCTCTGGTGACATTTGTCAACATTAGCGAATCCTACGGGATTTAAGTCGTTAACATGGAATAAAAACCCCACCTGAAAAGTCGAGCGTCCTGGTGGAGTCAAATTAGGGCCCACCGCATAGGTTCCAACATAAAAAGTGTAGAGAAACGCTTTTTAGGAAGGCACAGAAAGTTTCAGCCCACTACAGGCAAATTTTTTTCAGAAAATTTTCGAAAGAAGAAGGTTGTTGACAATTGTTCACATGAGGGGACCTCCGAGGGTTAAGTAATATACTAGTAGTACAGTGAGCTCAACTTATGATGCTTTGCTTCTCGATTTTAAAAATTCATATTTTTGTCAAACCTTTCTTAAAAATGGAAGTCATGTGCTGGAAAGCGGAGGAGCTATGGAAAAGGCTTGGAGCTTCCAGATCCAGATGCAGTGAGCTTCATTTTCAATTTCTATGCCACAATTTCCCAATCAGTTAGACGCAGCTTAGAACGTTTGATATGCGTTTCATGCGCGTATGCGTTTCATTTCCAACGCTTAATTTAAGCATCTCTAAAGGAACATTTTTCTTATATTTACATTCTGATTGGAATAGATTCCTAGCAAGGATTTTAAGCGATTGAGATGAACCGGTTGCTTTGGACTAAGGTTTCAGTCAAGTGCTTACCAGCGAAACTTACCTGTAATACAACAGATGATGACGTTGGTTAGCTAAATCCGTGAATACCTTATTGCTATCCACTTATTAATGAAACCAATGACCTGAACCACTTACTTTAAGAAGCATGATTACAAAGATCAGCTGCTATAGGTAGACACGAGTAAGTTTTTGAAGATTATAAAGTACCAATTTTAACGGCTTGGAAACCAATGAACTGAATTGATTAAAGGACCAAGGGAACTTTACATATTGATTGTGATCAAGACACTTTGAGTCACAACTTCCATTTGATCAAATGGAAGTTTGTGACGTCACTTTCAAACGTCAAATGTCACCTATAGCAGCTGATCTTTGTAATCATGCTTCTTAAAGTAAGTGGTTCAGGTCATTGGTTTCATTAATAAGTGGATAGCAATAAGGTATTCACGGATTTAGCTAATCAACGTCATCATCTGTTCTATTACAGGTAAGTTTCGCTGGTAAGCACTTGACTGAATTCGCGCATGGGGCTTCGCGAGAGCCCCGCCGCGGGGCCCTCGAGGGTCTCTGACTCGTACTGTAAGGTCTTCAGTCAGCTTCTCGTATAAACACTTTCCTTTTGTATTTCACAATTTAATATTTTTTTATGTACTTTCACAGAAAAGTAACTAAAATCACTAGGAAAAGTGAGGCTTTCACATAATATCCATACTGAGTATTTTTAAGGAGCTTGAAAAGGCAGATAGGAAACGAAAAATTTTAAACCTAAAAACTTCAATCCTTGGAAGATGAGGTTTGTTTTTTCAAAAAATTACCGTTTCAGTGAGAAACCCCTGTGACCTAGCGCAAACATGTAAACGACGAACGAGCATGAAAACGCATCAGTGTAGGCAAGTGTGCCTTTTATTGTACTGAATGATGCTATGAACAGAGGAATGGAAGCAGCTTGAACTATAAAACTGGTATTATAAGTCAGTGAATTAATTGTAATTTGGAACCTAGGACATTTAGGCTTTTTGGACTTTCACCCTTCCGGAAGCCATCTTGACTATTAAACGACCTAGATTTTTCTGTACCCTTTGAAGAGAGCGAAATCGCAAAGCATATTTTTTACTTTATAAAAGAGCGAAAAAGAAGGATTTGATAAGGGGTGGGAAAAGGTGTGTTTACTAATTGTTAAGGGGTAGATAAAGTATAAGCCGTATGATATCACAAAGCAATTTAGCAGAATCAATTGCTAATTTGAATTTAGATGCGAATACTTCGAAAAATATTTTTAACTAATCATCGGTTTTCAGTGACCAACCAATCCGGAAAACCATTTTAAAGTGCTCACTAGACTTGGGAAGGCTTCAACCCCCTGAGTCAAATAATTATTTTTAATTTTCAGCAATATTGTAATACGGCGTATGAGAAATCGAGATTCTAATCCATAAGCCTGAATTCCTTTAATAGTTGCTTTTCTTGGTTAGCGGAAGTTAAGAAAATATGAATATTAAAATAATATTTTGCGCTTTGATCCACACCTGCTTTTGCGTTCTAGCGCTCGGGTCTCGGAATCCTTTTTAGTGCTAAAAATTCTTCCACTTTATTTCAGTGCTTAAAATTAAAAATGCGCCTAGCTTTCCCTGAAGATGACAACGGCAGAAGGCTGTTGTCGAAACGTCGGGCTAAAGGGAGGAGCCGGTTACAATGCAGAGCGTGACAAGAACAGCCCCACGGAAAGTGGTGGGTGCGTTAATGTCAACCCAATCGGAAATTATTTCGGCTATTCTAGAATTTGACATAATACTTAGCGCTAGGTTTTCATAATGCACTGATTTACCAGAAAATGCCAAAATGTGACGAAAATTTCGCAAAGTGGTACAATTTGGTAAACCAATTTTTAAGACTTAATTAAAGTTATATAACTAATTAATTATAAGGTATAAATGTTATAAATATATATATAGTAGTTATTTAATATATTTTAATATGTATACATATTAAAATTAATTACAAAATTTCAATTAAAACTTGTGTACGAGTTGCTACCAAAATGTGCCGAAAAAGTCGCGTACAAAACTGGTACAGCGCGTTCGAAGAAGTTCTTGACCGGAGAAAATTTTTCACTTTTTGGAATTTGCTTCATCGTTCATCGGTATTTGAAATTTTTTTCTGAACAATTACTTTTGAATTAGTTTAGCTTTAAAGTTAATGCACTGATGGCTGAAGTCGTCCTGCTAAAAAACAAACCAGAAATATGGGTTTTCGAATTTCGAAAAAAGGGAAAATTTTTCTCGGTCAACAAATTATACGGACACACTGTACATAGTAATCCAGCATTTTGGATCGAGCGGGACGACGCAGCGCACTTTCCAGGTACCAGGTCAGTATCAGTTCCAGGTTTTCCAGGATGGAAAAGTTTAAAATTCATCCTTGTTTTTGCTTCCCCAGAAAATTAAGCAGTAAGCGTTCAGTTATGACCAAGCATAAGTAATTAGTCGAACAGAACAGAAAACTGATTGAGTAAGTAAGTTCCAAATCCAACGCCTGAATTACTCTCTCCCTTCACTCCACCCAGAAGTGCAGTTCAAAATCCTCGGGTCACAGATGTTGGAAAGCAGTGATGGAAGCTCACCTCTTTAGATCATAGAAATCACACCTCTTTTATTTGCTGAATTGATTTATGAACCTTAGGCTCCCACTCCTCCTTCCATTGGATACAATCATAATTACTCTGCGTAAGAACCTATAAATTTTTTGAGGGGAAGGAAATCAGCTCTGAATCTGGAACTACTACTGCCTGGAATATTGCTCTCCATCCAAGGCCTCGACGCAAAATCCTAATCAGAGGACTTCCTTTTCTTCAAGATTACAAATGTAAAGCCCAAATGTTGCAATAATAATATATAAGTCATCATATTTTCTGCACCTGTTCCTCTCTACACCCTTTGTTCCAATGAAGCCAAGTTTTTTTTATTGGGAGGATGAATAAGAAAAATAAAAAATTAAGGACAATGGAAATTAACATCTGGAAAGGGTATGAGCTTCCGATTCCGCATGCTGTTTTCTTAAAATCTCATTTTTTTCTCAAGAGAAAACAAAGGAAAAAAGATTAATTTGAGATGAAGAGATGAGGTTAAAAATTCTGCGTGCATGCGATTCTTTTTCTCAGACCGGTCTGAGGAGGCTTTTTCCCTCGCAAATGTTTTGAGCGCCAGAAAACTCTTATTGTTCTTTACCTATTTTCTCATGGGCTTTCTTCACCTGTTCTTTTCTCAGCCCCGAGTACCTCCAGCATGATGAAGACGAAGAGGGAACAGTTTCTATTGTCCACTTCAAGGGAACCATCGACGGAGGGATATCCTCTCGCAGTCCCAATAGTCAACTCAACGAATTTGGAAGTCAGTTTTACATCTTTGACCCGAAATCAAGACAGACCCTTACCCAGGTCATCTCCAGATTCGCAGACTCGAAGGACGCCTCTAATCTCCCTTCTACGAAAAGTAATATTTCTGTAAAAATTAAGGGTTCCAAAATTAAGTCACCGTCCTTTATTGTTCATCTCTCGTCTGTTGGGGTTTTGGAGGGAGAGCCCTTTTTCCGGTTGGTTCCTTAATGTCTCCTTATGTAATGCGATCTCTCAACCAGATTTTATTATAACTGTAAGTAAATACTCTCACCTACTCGGCTGACGATTGTTTTTTTTTTTTGTCAGCTTTGTTGAGGATTGCAATACTTCCTTAAATTAGCGTTTTACCTTTCCACTTCTGCCCCAATAGAAACAAAGGAATTTGGAAATGAATTCTTAGAATTTTCATTTTGACAATGATAAAAAATTAAATTCTTGAAAGGGGAATGGCAATTTAATTATTAATAGGCGCCTGTCGCCGTTCTTATCAACTTCATTTCTATCCATTTAGTAGCTTTCTGAATGGATGGATGAAGCTCCTAAGCTGCAGAAATAAGTTTTTGCGTGATGTGATCATCCCCAGCAGCGTTAAGCGTTTCTTTGAGAAAAGGGTTTCATGGACGACGCCAGCAAGTGAACCCCTTTC
>JABASM010002294.1:0-11452 GCA_019776545.1 Brachystomella parvula | reverse complement strand
CTCTCGCCACTGAGCTTCTCCCACCACTTGTACCGGTATCTCCTCGTTTCTCCTACAGGATCTCACCTCCATGGAGAGTGGGCTATACCCAACTACCCCATACAGTCAAGCAATACGTCAATTGAAAGGGCTTGTTACCTTGATGCTACAAATATACTTCATTGACTTTTCTGCCCTATAAAATGGCCGCCAGAGGAGGTTGACAAAATTGGATGGTAATATTAGATGATCCCTAGCGACCATATTTTAGGTCAGAAAAGTTTAGTTAGCAATCAGAGGAGCAGGCCCTTTTGATTGAGGTATTGATCGACCATGTCGGTTCGGTGAGATCAGCAATTCTGACCTTTGAACTTAAAAAGTCAAAAAGACAAGAATTTCAAAAAAGAGAAAACCACTTTTGCTGAAGTAATCCCGCCGTTACATTTTTCTGAAAGCTTGTGTATACCATCTCAGAAGCATATCCTGCAGCTTTTTTAAATGACAGTCTTCAAAATTCTTTTCCTTTGACCTTTTGAGGTCACGGAAGGTCAACAGCCAACCTCGCCGGCCAAGTGACAATTCAAACAAAAGAGCGTGATGTCCTGATTCTAAACATGTGCTATACATACCTTTTTAATGTACAACATGGCTGCAAGAGGTCATTTAACGTTCACAGCTTAATAAGGTTTGCTGACCGCTATTTCAGATTCCGATTGACACATCACTTAACCCGATCGGTGAGGTCAGCTGACTGACCTTTGGTGACCTCCCAAGGTCAAACGAAAGCGAATTTTGGAGAATTTCATTATGCCGCAGAATAAATAAATTTTCATAAATAAGAATTGCTTCAGCATTTGCCTTTTTGTATTGTAATTGTATGGAAGGCTTCAAAAAAATCTACGAATTCTAAAAAAAATCTAAATTCTAAAACATCGGAGCGACATCCCCGGCTAGGCCTCTGCCTTTATTGTCTGGAAAAGACAAGTAATTAACTGAGCAAGTGTGTTTTCTTCCTCGACCACGGAAACTCACTTATTCGATTGAAATACTAAACTACTGTTTAAAATTATTTTTATGTTCAAATCAAAAATTGAGAGATTAAAAGTAGAGTCCGCAGTCTTGTTGGAGGGCGGTGCCAATTCCAATTGCGGTGACGTTTGCATTCACTGAGCAGCCCCAAAAATCTTTTTTACCGTTCTGTCATATGGAAGAGGCCCAGAGGGAGGTTTCAGGTGAATTTTAGTCAGTGATCGCTCATCATCATCATCCTCATCAGTTGTTTTTGCAGCTAATTAAATACGTTGTAAGTTGTCTCACTTTATCAGATTTAAGCTCCTAATTCTTCTGTTCTTTCCATTTTCACTGTTCAAGAGTTGACTACTTTATTCTTCCAGGGCCCAGGGGTAAGGACTTGCTCATCACGATGCAGAACTTCATTGGAATGGCTCAGCAAAACCTGGCCAGTGCAGATGCAAAGGAAGATGCTCCTTGGTAAGCAAACTGGTTAGGATTTAGTATCCTAGTTCTACTACGCCTACGCCCTTTTTCCTGGTCTCTGACAATATACATTTGGCTATTATTTAGGTATGTCAAATACGGAGCCAGGGGTTTCGGGACGATTGCTGGTGGCTGTAAGTAGACAGGTCATTTTTACTCAATGAATATGCATGACTGATTTTCTTGGTTTCAGTGGCTATGTTAATGGGTGCATTAAACGCGATCACAAGCATTTTAAACCCGTTATGCCTCGTCCTAAGTGTGTGGCAAGTGTAAGTTTGAACCTTTAAATACTTATACTGTATGGAAAGTCCGATAAGGAGTTCGGGAAGGGGTGTGAAGGATTCTCACCCGTTTCCCAATTCCATGTCGTTGCTTTCCATACTTTAACATTATAGTAGTCTAGATGTGCAAAGCAGCGTTAACTAATCATTTTCCTTCCATTTTTTGTAGGCTGGTTGGGTTCATCGTCATCTCGATAGAGTCTCCTTGTTGCTGTTTTTTCGTGGAACATGTCCAGACGGTTTCTCAGAGGATCGACGCCAAACCGTTGTATTTCAAAGCTGCTGCTTATGTTCTGTAAGTTTAATTATTATTTAATTTACAACCTGACTACGAAAGTCTGACATGGTTCATTTGACAGAGCTCCATTACCGACTCTTGTCTTCTGCTTTGGATTCGCCACGTTCTTTGGAAGTGGGATGATGATGGGAGCTGGAGTGATGTACGGGTTCATCGCACTCGGCAAGAAGTAAGATAATCCTAAAAATCAATTTTTAACTAATATGGGTTGCGAATGTTCGTGGTGCTAGGTAATTGGGCATGAACTAACATGTTTTCGGGATATGTTGTTTGCTTGTGTAACTAATAGAGCTCCGAGAGAAGCAATGATGGCAACGGCTGGTGGTGGTGTGGGACCTCCAATGGGAAATGGGCAGCAGGTCAATATTCAGAACCAGAGTCTAGTAGACGATCCTGAGATTTGGGGAAATAACTACTAACATTCCCCTCTTTCTTAAATCCTACAGTCTCCAAATCATCTTTTGTTGTTGTGTTATCATGTTCACACATCCGTGATTCCACAACCCTCAGCTAATCCCATTCCTTCATATCAATTTACTGATCTCCTCATCCTGATCTCAACTGCGAATTTTTATTTATTCTCAGCTTATTATTGATCTCATCCTAATCTCAACTGCCAATTTTTATTTATTCTCAGCTTTCGCTTGCTTTTACCTATAATTTATTCGTTCAATTTTTATGTTATTAACGCAAACGCGATTTTGGTTACAGTTATGGCAGAAGTGCATGAATGAATTTAACTGCTTTACTAACGAGCAGCTAAGCAGTGCTTCTTTTGTTATACTTCTTTACTTAGTTTTATTTTCTTTTGCAAAAAGGGCTTCTAGAGAAGAAATGGCACGAAATGCTCAGTCGATCCTCCCTACTTCCAACTCAGCACCACCACAGGACAAGCGAATCTTAGTTGAGAACCTCCAAGACCCAAACCCATTCCAAGCTCCATTTAAACCAACTCCAAGCTATCCTAATGAAAAAAGTTTTGGTGGTCCACCTCCACCCTACACCGACCTCCAGGCACCAAGTAACGTTCCCAGCGTTCCCATTGGCTGGGACACCTCATTCGCTACACCCAGTTCAACTGTTACGAATGGAGGTGGAGCCAATGCTAACCCAGTTTCCAGTAACCCATACAACCCCTTCCAGTAAACTACTTGAGTCAATGAGGCCCGGGAACTCTGTGATTTCGCTCATTTCTTCGCTCCTATTATTCCACAACACAATCAACATTCATGGCCGTAAAAACCTGGGACTGCAACTAAGTATGTTAATTTAACTTGCACTAATTGGTTCCTTATTTTTTGAACGAAGACTTAAACATTTGCAGCAAAAAAAAAAGAGTGGGTGAGTTCTTATTTTTAAACATGATTTATATAGTTAAATTATTAATTAATTAATAATTATAAGATCTAGAGACAAGAGCGTGAGACGAGAAGTGGGGATTGATCTCTCTCAATTAGCGTCTCATGTCTCACTAGCCAATAATAGCGTATCTTCAAAATTCCAGAATGTAATTGTGAGGTTTAATTTCTCCAATAATGAAGTGTGCCAGACGTAGGAGATACTAGAAATAATTTTAGGAATTTGGAGAATGATTTTCAGGAGGCACCAGAATAATTATTGTCTTGTGCAGAATAAGGTCAGGATGACGATGACAGCGTTGTAGTAATTGACTTCAAGTCAACAATAAAGAAAATAATCCTTCAAACCACGCCCTTATTTCTAAATTTTTATGAAAATTCCAGGTGAGTCAAAGGAAATATTAATTTTAATCTTGATTTTTATTTTGCGTCCTATTAGAGTGCTCAATTCTAGGATCTAAAATTCTAAGCCTAAAGGCCTATCCTATATTATTGAAACAGCATTTGGAATCATTAATCACAATCACAATTTTAGGTTCTGGGATTGTTTAGGTGTTTTGATTAAATTTTGACTAGCGAAAAAATGGGACTCTGATATTGTAGCATGAGTTACAGGTGGAACGTTTGGTTTTAAAAACATCAGAGTCAATCTTTTACATATTGCTGAAGAACATTTGAATTATTTCTAGTTGATGTTTTTTTTAGATTTTTAAATAATGGAATGCAGCTTCCATAATACTTTGGCTAAATACTGTTAAGATTAAAAAACTTGACAACACCGAAAGCATGGACTAAATATCAACAATAAATTAAAGCTTTTCAAAGTTCTAAATATTCTAAAGGCGTCCAAGCACCGTCCGTTAACACCTAACTCCTTAACTTTTAAATTAATCTCCACGGGAATTATTGCGAAATGACTTTATACTTGGAGGAGATCGTAAGTAGGAGTGGAGTGTGCTAAGTGGGATTTAAAATTCGGACATAAGTTAATAACATTTAGGACTAGAGTGATGAATGCAAAGGTGGGTTTTGGAATTGTAATGGAAAGGCATGATTAGAATCAATGGAACTGCAAGTTGGAGTCCAAGTTGAAAACGCTAAAATTGAGAAAAGCTATGCTGGTATAATTTAGCAGTACAGTACTCGTACTTGACTTTTTCTCCTCACTGCTGACTGAGGCGGAGTTCTGAATATCGCCAGAGGTCAATATTGTGTTTAAGTGCTACTCAGCTCCTTCAAATCACAAAGAAATCCATCCGGCACTAGAATGTGAGTAGATCCTGCAAAAAATAGGAAAAAATTTAGAACATTGCCCATCTAGCAACTGCGGTCAAGAGCTTACCAACAATGACTTCCCAATTCTTAGAAGCATTAGTGACTTCATACGCAGATCTCATTTCGGAGAACGTGCAGCCCCCCACGATGAAGACAATGAGACGGGGAACGGTTTTCACGTTCTGCTGTCCCTTCTCACGGTGCCATTGTCCATAGCGAGCACTAGTACCAGAATCAGAAACTCAGTTCACCTTTTATAGCTCTTTGCTGAAATACTCTTACCTAGTTGCTGCACCAGCACCAGTGCGATATCCCGAAGTGGCTGCTCGACCTGCCCAAAACGGAAAATGCTTCTGATCCAGCTTATCCTCAACAGCATCTTCCATGATGTCTTTTACAACTGGTGTCCAGCGTGACATCTGGTATGTCTGCTCTGTAATTCTTTCCTTACGAGGAACTTGGTAAGTTTTCTTCTTACTCTGTGAAACAAATTTCAAATTTTAGTTTCTAATTGTGTAATATTTAGAAAAAAAAATTGACTTACGCCATCAAGCAGGACATTTAGTCCAAGGTGTGCCATGTTGGTAATAATGCATCGAAGATCCGCCTCAATATTTGCATGCTGAATCAGTTTATTCAAGTTCTCTTCAGTAATCCCATTCTTGGAGAGAACGTAGAGAAGGATGATACGGAGTTTTTCATAACTTGAAATCCCAGCCGAGTTGTTGTCCAGAAGTATTGGGACAATATTCCGCATGTGATCTTTGATTTTTTCGCCCTCGGCGTTTGTCCCCATTGCCAAATCCTAAAATTCAAATCATAAACGTGAATTCTTTAAAATATTTGCTTCTAGTTTATAGTTAACCTGTTCAACACGGCAGAGCATGTCCACTCGATTTTGATAAGCCTTCATGCAATCTTCAGCCAAATGGAGATGCGTAGCATATTTACTCAACTCCTTCTGATACTGGGGCATTTTCTTAATCATTTGACCCAAGTCCTTCATTGACGTTTTGTCACTAGGCATTCGCTTTGAGTCGATAAATTTTTTCAAATTCTTTGTCACGTTCCTAAAATAGGATTATTAAAAAAAATTCAAGTATGCAATTAGTTGACAGAAAATATTTTTTCGTACTGTGAGACGACTGCGATGTGTTGATGTCTCAAATCCACCCAGAGTTCGTCATTGTCATCGAGCAGAACTTCTTTTTCAGGCCCACCGGGTGCCTGCCCTTCATATTTGTAAACGTCATTCTCAATATTGAGGAGATCGTATGCCATGGCTTGGAATGTGAGCTCATGAAGCAGTGGAGAGACACAGTCAAATCCACGGTCCAAAATTAGCAACTGCGATCTTGCTTTCTCCGGCCCTTCTCCCATTGTTGGCTCATCTGCTTTGTATGCGTCCAATTTCTGCTGAACCATTTGAGCCAATTCTACATTTCGCTCGAAATCCCCTCTAAAGAAAAATGCATAGACTGAATTAGGCTCCGTGAAAAAAAAATGATTTCCTCCACAGTTCGTACCGGTATCTCACAGAAGGATATTCTCCAAGTGTTGCACAGAGTGTAGCAATCTGTTCAGCCATTCGCTCCATGTTTGATGTCCGTCCAGATGAGAGCTGTGGATTGTAGTAGAGCTGGAATGACTCTGGGCAATCAAGAGAGAAGACCTGATGCTCGTATGGAAGGAAAGCAATGTTAATTTCCTTCAGTGTTTTGATTCTCTTCCCGCATGGTGACTTGCAGAGTTCATTGAACAATTCTTCTGGGCATACTTCAGTAAAGAAGACATGGACGGCACGGTACATCGTTCTAGATTAACCATATTTAAATGAGACAAAGAACCTTAACTGCAGTTCATGTACCTGTTCATGTTGTCAAAATCCGACATCAGAGCATTTACAGACTTGACAGATGGAGTGATGAGATAGATAGCGTCCATTGAAGGAAGTGGTTCTCGCTTCTTGTGAATGTCTTCCACAATCGTGATACCCTCTGCAGCGATGTCATGCATCTTACAGCAGGCCGACACCATCCGCATTGATAGCTGATCCACAACGAGTACTCGCCACTCAACAGCTGATGCCTTCTTGTTCTTGCTTCCACTAACACCTGCCGAGCCCCGGATGACATCGTTCATAATTTCTGCAAAGGAAAATAATAGCAAGGTCAGTAAAGGGTCACGTTCTCACAACCAACAGCAAAGCAGGTGTAAACATATGGGAATTGATTAGTTGACATTAGTACTTAGCTTTTTCGATATTTTGACTTACTTTGCCCAACAAGATTCTTAAGCGCCATGATGAATAACCTTCGCCAGCGATCAAATTCCTAATTTAGCAATTGAGGAAGCAAATTGGGTGAGTTTGATTAGAGCATAACACTCGCACGTTGCTAAATTACTGATAGGAACAACTCCCTTCCAGAAAGGAAAGCAGAATGAATGAAAAACTTGGTTATAAAAAGGGAAAAAGTAAGGAGAAAATAGAGAAACGCCATGCGCTCTGATCGAGTCTATGACTTTCTCCTTTTTGCAACATCGGAGAAAGCAAGGGATCTAAAATCCACCTGAAAAAGGAAAGCAAAATTTTACACTGCAATTAAATTCTTGAGAAGTAGGCCCTAACTTGTTATTTCAGATTATCCTGAAGATATAATGAAGCGAAAAAGGGATTTTGAAATAAAACGTGTAAGGCGAATTACTCAACACTCAAACCGAGTAAGTCGGACAAATTATGCCATGCTTTATTTAGTCTTTTTTAGCATTTTTTATTATTATTGTTTTTAAACATTTCCCCGAGATCCCGACGACTCGAATAGGTCCTCAAGAAGTAGGACATTGACAGTTTCTTTAAAGTTATTAAGGTTATTCGGTGACCAATTATAGATTAAGGAAAAGGCTTCAGGATCACGTGTTTCCACGAATGCTGGTGTTAAAATGAACCTTTTTGCCAGGAATTCCTAAATCTTGCGCTTGTTTGATTTAAGCTTTTAGTTCAGGAAGTGTTTAAGTTTAGTGTATGAATTTTTTTAAAAGATTTTATAGACATTTGAGTTTGATTTAAAGGTATATAAATCAAAAATTCTTGAAAAATTTAAACGTTTTTGGAAATTAAAGTTTTCGAGAACTTCGAAACTTTTTAAAGCTATCAGAAAATTACTAGTGAAACTTGAAAAAAAACTTAGTTTGTAATTAATTAAAGGTTTTTTCAAAATCCCTTTACCCTGGAGGGCCAGGCGATGCACAGTTGTGAATCACTCTTTTTTTCATCAAGCTTTGCTGCATGGCAGTTCATTTCGATGTTTAACCTAGTACCTCGGTTTAACCAGTTGTTCTATAGTTTTTAGCCAAGTCCATTTTGAATTATGTAAAGTGCAGGGCTGCCATTTTGAAATCCTCCGAAAATCGCCGTTCTTTTCAGGGTTCAGCCGCTACATGCGATTTTTTTATATGCCTTTTTCTTAAGACAAATCGCATGTTGCGATCGCAACTTATCGCAACTTGCGTGCGCTAAAGCTGCGGCTTTTGAACACTGGTCGTGAAAGATTAGCACGGCTGCTAGTGTGAGCTTATGAACATTATTCACCTGAAAAAATCTCGTCACATTTTTATAAGGAAACATCATTTGGACCACAGAGATATTCACGAATCCTCTTGTAACTTTAGTACGTCTGCTTGAATTAATTTTGGCCCAAAACGTTTTCTACAAAGACGACATGCCGACATTTTATACTGGCTTCTTCGTTGGTTATGGAATGACTCACTCATGGTTGTCAGAAGTCCGCTGGAATTATTTTTTAAACTTCTATCTACCCAATTAATATGACGATGAAAATTTGACCAGGAGCTTACCTTTGCATTCTTAAAATTGAAGCATTCCGCTGACGTCGTCAAGGCACACAAAACGAAACACCATGTATTCGTTTTAGTTTCGGGTAAGTAAGGTCTTGTCTGATTTGCGTCAAAGAAAGTTTACGTCTGGAAACCCTTTTATTCAATAGTTTCAGACATCACGAGTACCTGCTAAATGTAACAGTAACTCCGAAAAATGACGGTTCATAGCAAAAAAAGAAGGAAAAAAACAGAGCCAGAAGTAGACCCTCAACGCCTCTTTGGGAATGCCGTTGTGAACACTGCTGAAGAGACTGTCCATACAGTGACTGAAGTTCGAGGTTCGGCCGGGGAGGAATACCATGTTAAGTCCATCCGACTTCCACCGCTTATATACTTGGCATATAAAATCTCACCGTTTTGGGAATGGTGCTTAATAGCTCAGGTCATTATGAGCTACGGCTGTATCACCTACAGCATTTCATTTGCTCTTTACATCCCAACAATTTACAAGATAACCTGGTACTTGGACATGATTTTTGCTGCGGACAGTGCCATTCGGTAACCACAGTCCTCCCTACCTCTTGACTCAATTACTCACTATGCTTCTTTTGACAGGGTCCTAGTTGAGATATGGCGGTATGCCTCAGAAATTCCTTGCGTCATTTTCCTCGTCCCGTACAGCTTCCCCCAGCTTTGCCTAGACGTTTTCAGCCTCTTACCCGCAGAAAGGCTTTACCTCCTTCTTGCCGACCCTGGAACTTTCACAGCCCTCAAATATTTTGATTATTTTCGAATGGCTCGATTCGCCCGTTTCTCCCGAGTATTCGAAATCTATAGTAAGTCAAACGGTATACCCAACTTGAAGATTGACTATTGGATTTCTGTTTCTTATCATCTGCAGCTGTAATGGTAAATGAGCGCAGGGTCTCGGAAACGCTGATGTTCATAATCAGCTACTTCACGAAGTATTTGGGGATCATACAGGCCGTGGCTTGCATATTCTTCTGGGTTCTTCCAGCGGTGAGCTCTCCGTTAAGTCTCTATGGTGAAGTTGACTGATTTCTCTTGGTTACCAGGATCCAATTGATTTCATGCTTCATCGCAAGGCCACACAAATGGCAAGCAGCTGGATACGGACTGTGGAGAAAAGTAAACCAAGTTATGGGAAGCAGCATTATGACCACTACGCTATCGCTGTTAGCTTTGCAACTTCAGTCGTAACAACAACTGGGTCAGTCAAATTTTTTTCACGCTTAAAACAATTTTAGCATTTTTCTAATCTAAGTTTCTCCACGGAAATAAAGGTATGGAGACTTTTCTGGAACGACATCAATCGAGATGATGATCATGTCATTCACTATGCTGGTTGGAGCTATTATTATGTCGGGATTCTTTTCGAGTGGACTGGCTGCATTTAAGCTGGAGCATGATGGCGCACGGTTCGATCTTTTCTTCCGCGTTGGAGCAATTGCCAACCACCTTGTAAGTTTTTCTTTTAATAAAAAATTTGCCATCGACGGTGTGCTTGTCCGTTCTTATGTGCATTCCCAAGCTTTCAAAAAATTGAGATTTCTACCTTTCTAAAAAAATTAAAACGACATAAAAGAAAGTTAAAAGGACCTCGGCACAATAACATTACAAAAAGTGCCGGTACAACTTTAAAAGAAACCTTGCGGTCTTAACTCAGTTTTCAGCTTAGAATCGACTGACTGAAGTCATTTTTCTTAAGTCGAATTGGTTTGACCTCAAGCAGTCACCACAGGTTAGCCCCTTGACCTCACGGATCTATTCAAGCGATAGATCATTCAAAAGCTCTTGGTCCCCTGATTAAAAGTGCGCTGTATACTTGAGCCTTTTAAGCTATAAAATGGTCGCCAGGGGTCACCAAACCGTCGCTGAGCGTTAAGTGACCTCTAGTGGCCATCTTATGGGCTAAAAAGGTCAAGCGAAGGGTATTTTTGGGAATAGAAAGCTTTCGATTGACTTTTCGCTTTTCCATATCCTTGAGGGCTGACCCTTAGTGACCTCCTGAGGTCAAACCCATTCGAACTTGGAAAAATGACCTCCACCCAAGCTCCACCAATCAGTTATACGCTGAAAGCAGAGCTAAGGCCGTAAGGTTTCTTTTGAAGTTGTTTGTGGCATCTTACAGATATATGCAGATGTTTCTTCAAAAAAAAATTTTTTTTTTAAAAAAACAGAACTATAGTAAAAAAACTTGAAATAATTTCAAAATGCCTATATTTATGTCAATAAATGCCCACGGGATTGAAAATTGCGACTGACATGAATTCCTGAAATTGGTGTTTACCTGATTTTTAAACTTTCATTCTTGAAAGCTGAAAAAATATTTTCGAAATTTTGCAGTCCCATATTAAGGCACATGAGATTTACCAGCAGAGGGTACTTGAGTACTACCAGTTGCTCTGGAACTATCGTGAAGGGGTATTTGACGTCCAGTTTATGGCGGAGCTCCCGAAATCCGTTATCGAGGACATGTTCTTTGACATTTGTCGGGAAATGTTCCACAAGTCCGTTCTGTTCAGAGGACTGGACGAGGGCTTCCTCCGTGCTGTTTCTGGAATCGTCCATGTGGTCATTTATAATCCAACCATGATTCTTTGTTCCACTGGCGGATACGCCATGAGTAGGCTTTTTTTAAAAAAAAGTGCTGGCGACTTGAGTATTCAAATTTTCTTATTTTTTCCAGACATGTTCTACCTTCTCCAAGGTGAGGTGAACGTAAAGTCAAAAAGGGACTTTCGTAAGACAGCAGAAGTTCTAAGGGCAGGGAGCATCATCGGCGACATGAATCTCTTCTTTTCGTATCCTTACACTACGACAATTGAGACCCGGACTTGTTGCCAGCTTTTGCAAATCCAGAAGTTTGAGCTATTCGAAATTTTTCAAACCCATGGAGATGT
>JABASM010002293.1:0-11453 GCA_019776545.1 Brachystomella parvula | reverse complement strand
CCGATTTTGACTGTTTTAACCTTTGACCTCTTAATCGGCCGTTTTGACCGAATTTGACAAGTTGAATTAATTTTGACAGCATTTACCGAATTCGACCTTTTCTAAAAGCGTTTGATCATTTTGAGTTTTGACCGGGCTGACTTGTTTTGACTCCTTGATCGGTTTTGATTGTGTTGCGCTTTGGAAATTTATTTTGGCAATGTCTGCCAGTATTTACCAGTCCGTCGAATTTTGACTGTTGTGACAATTTTAGCGAAGTTTTTATTTTTTTTGACTGTTTTAAATAATTTGACCACCGCTTTGAAAAGCATGAAAAAATTCGAGTTGCAAAATATTTTTAACTTTTCAGTGCATTAGATAAAGAGAAGAGCTGGATGTCCTTACGCCAGTCATCGAGCATGAACTGGGAGACCTATCACCGCTTGGAGACAGTAATTAGAAATTAATTATGCATTGGCTAAATATAGAGGTGAAAAAGAGAGGGTTGAATAAATTAATTAGGAATTCCTTAATTTAGATTCAAAGTTGGATGGATTCTATGGCAGCTGCACATGACTTTGTTTCTGTGGTCACCATAGGACAGTCTGCTGAAAATCGACCTCTCAAAGTTCTTAAAATTTCCACCGGGGGGACGGGGCCTGCCAAACCAAGTATATGGATTGATGGAGGAATACACGCCAGGTAAGAAAAATTCTTAGGGTTATTTTTCATTTTGATTTCTACCGCTCAAAATTTTAGTCATGCGTTCTAAAATTAAGGGAATGGATTTCTCCGGCCGTTGTGACGTACATAGGAAATCAGCTGATCGAAAGAACAGCGGCGGATCGGACGTACGCTCTAGTCGACGTATTCGATTGGTACATCCATCCCAATGTTAATCCTGATGGCTACGAATTCTCACATACGACGGACAGGATGTGGAGGAAAACACGGTCCCCATCCTCAGGCTTCTTTGCTTCACTTCTCAAATGCTTCGGCGCAGATCCAAACAGGAATTTCGAATATAAATGGGGTGGTAAGGGAATTATGATAAATTTCATTCCAATTTTCAAATGGTAAAACAGTATTTTCATTTTATGATTAGGAAAAGGCACTTCGAACAATCCGTGCTCGGACATTTACAGGGGACCCAAACCAGCTTCGGAAGTGGAAATCTCTTCCCTCCAAAATTTTATTCTTCAGCAGCCAAAAGACCAATTCAAGCTTTTCCTCACTTTTCATTCGTACTCACAGGCAAGTTTCCATCTCAAAAGGCTTTGGGGTAGAAATTGCTCGGTGAAAATTTTCCCAGTTAAAATTCCTATATACTATGAAAATTCTTGGCTTTAAATTTTTCATACTTTTTCAAACACAGAAATTTTTCATGCAGAAAACTTCTGCAGTGAAAATTACTGTCTAATTTTTCATTGTGATTTAATTCCTTCACCGTATTCTCCTACAGCGAATTTCTTATTTTTTTTTCAGATGCTGTTTTTACCTTGGGGATACGACAAAGTCCGAACGGACGACCACAATGAACTCGTGAGTTTCCGCCACTTCTTAAATCGAACCAGAATTATAAAATTTCGACTGTTTTTCAGATGGTTGTAGCTGAGAAGGCGGCAAAAGAACTGGAGTCCGTTTTCGGAACGCAGTTTCAAGTTGGACCCTCACCTGAACTCCTTTGTAAAGAAATGCACAAATAACCCGACCAAAAATTTTCTGCATAATTTTATAGAAAAATTCGAAAAAGCACTCTG
This sequence comes from Brachystomella parvula, assembly GCA_019776545.1. NCBI lineage: Eukaryota > Metazoa > Arthropoda > Collembola > Poduromorpha > Brachystomellidae > Brachystomella > Brachystomella parvula. Next base: position 9,714 of record JABASM010002293.1, on the reverse strand, counting down.
CAGAAAAAATTCTGAAGTTAGAGGTTATTCCTCACCATGCAAGATACCTTCCTGAATTTCTGCAGAAAAAAAGAGATTTTTAATGATTGCTGCCAAGAATTCTCTGAAGAAACTTTTTCCATAATTTTCTGCATACCATTTCATGCCGGGAATTTCCAAAAAAAAAAAAAAATGCGGAGTATTTTTTTCCTAGACGCTGCTGCTGGAGGGAGTGAGGACTTTGCCAAGGGAATTGCAGGAATCAAGTATTCTTATTGCTTCGAGCTGCGTGATACTGGGAACAGTGGATTCATTTTGCCACCAGATCAAATCCTGCCTTCGGGTATTGAAACATTTGCAGCGGTCAAGTCTATGGCAGAGGACATGATGAGAATTTACAATTTGAGTCCTAGCGCTGCAGAAGCACCTCTTGCGTCACAGCAGCAACCAGAAACTCGCCCTGCATTCGATAACTAAAGAAGTTTTGCTTTTTCCATTTTGTAGAAGCAAAAAAATAAAAATAAAAACTCTGCTTTTTTTGTTTTATTATTCACCCAGTTTACCGTCCAATCCATTAGCGGCAAATACACAGGTATCAAATGAGTGCTTTTCCCTTAATTAGAATGCCCTTGACAGGTGAAATATTTTTTTTCGTGGCTTATGAGTTGTCATATATTGATCCTTTTGCTTCGACTGCTCTTCTTTGTCTCAAAAACCCCGAGATTTCAGTTCGAAAAAATGAAACCTCACAACCAGTATTCAGTTTTTTCGTGTTTCTCAATTATTTTAATTCCTTGGGCCGGAGGAAGCGAGTATAAAGACACATTGAATATTCTTCGGAACAAGAAATTTCGAATAAATGGCTTCCATTTTCCCCCATATCTCCTCGTAGCTGAAGATAATTTGACGCTGAGCGGTTCGCATTACGAAATTATAAAGTGTGCTGGAGAGAAATTTAATTTTAGCGCCACCTGGGACGTGGCCAATGAATTGGTAGCACCATCACGCTCGTCACGCGTTGACAAGCTTGGACTCCCACTTGGCGTAATGGCCGACGTTGTGAATAATTTGAGTGATTTTACAGTCATGACTGCCCAGAATTTAGTGAGATTTAAATTTCTGGACACGATTGGAGGAACTGATACTAACCAGCTTGTTTTCTTCACTTCGCTCCCACCCCCACCTGCCCTCAGCTGGACCTCAATTTTTTCATCATACAATTTTACGAGTTGGATTTTCATATCTGGATTTTCTTTGCTTTTTATCCTTGTCTACTCAACTCTCCATTTTTTATTGCTCAGAAATCCCTACTCCTCAAACTCAGCAAATTCAGCAATGTTTAGCGCGGGTTCAGCGAGACTCTACGCTGACGGAGTTTTAGTTCCAATTGCATTTGCTCTTGATCAAAGTGTAGAAAAAATCCTTTCAAAACTTCGGTTTTTACTAAGTTTCTGGATAATTTTCATTTTTATTATTGGAAATGGCTACAAAACCAATTTAGTTTCATTTCTTTCAACTGCAGAGTCAGCAGAAATCCCTGAGAGCTTCTACCAACTCGCTCAGCGAACTGACTACAAAATAATTCTGAACTTTGTGGGTCAAAGCTCATTCTTATTTTTTAATGACTCGAAAAACCCGGTTTACAAATCCCTCGCATACAGATTTTTAAATAAGTTAGAGAAAAGTGGTTTGAAGTGTGTTGAACAAATTTTCCACGAACCGAAAACAGCTTGCATTGGCTGGGATTTTACACTCTCATTTCCAATTGCACGAAATCTGACGCTGAATTCTGGGATTTCACTTTTCTCAAAAACAAAGCAGAGTGCAACGGGAATGGAGAGCTCGTTTGGATTTCCGAAGGGCTCCCCCTACACTAGACCCTTTCAACTTATAGTCTCAGCCTTGAAGGAGACGGGCATCATACGGAAGTGGAATAGCGATCTACTCACGGCAAGCCGAATAAGTGGAATTCAGTCCTATAAGAATAAGAAAGGAAATGAATCACTTTCGGAAATCCTCGAAGAAATGCAGTCCGGGACTCAAAATTGTAAAAGCCCCGATTTTACAATGGATAATTTGCAAATTGTCTTTATTCTGCACTTTGTATTGTGCACGGGAGCGTGGGTTGTGTTCACCTTGGAAAATCTGATGAATAGAACCCTCTTATCTTCGAGATGGAAACAAGAAGCTTGCAAAAATACAGCATACGGTCGAGATTAAAAGTCACTTTTTGAACACTGCGCTTCAAATCCTGCCGATGGAGCCTCCAGCTCAGAGGCTTTGGGTCACGACAGCAGAATTTGAAGCGCGGAGTTCAAAAAACGACCGTACTGTACTATATTAGTATGCCGCCGGGCGCCAGAAATCTGCCCAATAGCAGACTAGCAACTTGGCATACAAAACTTTTTTTTAAACATCGCAAAAAAAAAAAAAAAATTAGAAACCAAGTGCAAAGCGATGAAAAAGTTGACACTTGTGGCAACTAAAAATTATTTTTACATTTTAGAAAATATCTAAAACAAAAAATGTATTTAAGTACTGTGCTCGGAGCGAAAATATGAATCAATACTAATAAGTTTTCCGCTCTAAATGAAACTGAAAATGTAAAGCGAATGTAATTATATACAAAATATGAATAGTAATCAATGTAAAATTTGAAAAATAAAACAGAATCAAGCCCATTAAATATATTCTATTTTTAGCCTTTCCTGGCATTGCAAATTGTTTTTCAGCTTTTCCAGATTGGCGATTAAGCCCACACCGTTGACGATGCAAATATTCTGAATTCTTGAAATTATAAGGGTAAAAAATACAATACTGCCTACGCGTACTATGAGAAAAATTAGTCTACACTTAATTATCAAGAGCTTTTGTGTACAAGGAGATAAAGTACTTTGAGACCGTCGGTTTTTGAATGGCTTTTTTTGGGTTATCAGAAAGTAAACTCTGAAACACGTTTTCGTAAACAGTATACCTGAACTGGCGGATACAAAGATTTCTACTATCATTTCCACTAAAAAAGAAGTTCTGGGATCCGCCGAAACTCTAGGAAAAAAGATTTTCGTTATTTTTCTCTTTTACCAACTTTTAATTTTTTAATTTCGTAAATGGCAGAAAGAGAGCTAGAAACAAAAGGTGAGTATACTGCCGTGGATACTGAAATTGACGGATTAGACTCAGACGAAATCCTCAAGGAGAGACTCCGGAATAAATCAATTTCATTTCAAAAGAATTTTGAAGTTTTTAACAAGGCAGTTGAAAATAGTGATATTAGTCATTTAAAGCTCCTCCTTCATATTTACCCGGAAGAGGATTTCCGTTTACTTACATGTAAAAATGAATTCGGACAAAATCTTCTTCATCTCATTGCCTCTTCTAGTAAGTCAAAAACTCCATTAGGGTCAACCGGGATGATTGTGGTCACGTGGGGTGATTGTGGTCACCGATTTTTCACCTATTTAGACGCGGTTTTTTGGAAAAAGAAAGTGTAGAACAGTTGGTTTTGTCTCTTAACTAAAGTTTCCATATTTTCACTTTCCAGAAAACCGCGTATAAATAAGCGAAAAATCGGAGACCACAATCACCCCACGCGACCACAAGCACCCCGGTTGTTCCTATACAATTTGGTTGGATAGAAAATTCTGTGAAGACGAATTTAGGTAACTTTCCTGATAAGCGACGGACAGAAATCTCAAACATTATTCTCGATCGACTAAAAAAACGTGGAATTGACGTCAACCGTGCATTTCGGTTTGCCACTGACGATTCCAGAAATAGCCCTCTTCATTATGCAGCAAAGTACAAAAGGAAATTACTCCTTCACTGGTACGTCAAGAATAAACTATTGGACGGGCTTTTTGATGAAAATGAAGAAGGGTTCTCACCGTTCCATTTCATTGTCACTGGTAAAAACTGAAAATCAAAAATACGTCTAGTATCTTTTTTAGATTTTTTTGATTTGTTTGATTTTACAAACAAATACTTTTGGATTTGCCCATTTCTAGCTCGGGGGAAAGATTTTTTGACACTCGTCCAGAATTTATGGGATGCCACAGGGAATGTAGAGGGAAGATTCAAATACACGAAGTTCTCTCCACTCCATACCTCTGCAAAGGAGGGTCCATTAGAAATTCTTCACTTTCTAGTTGAAAGAGCTGGATTTTCACCTGAGGAATCCACTGCCCCCTTCCTGCCTGAAGACGGCGGATATTTTCCAATTCATTTTGCAGTAAAATACGGAGGTTAAGAAAAAATATTTTAAAGCATGCTGCGAGAATTTAAATTTCGATATTTTTGTCTTCTGGAACTTTTTGGTTTAGATGACACGTCAGAAACTTGCATAGGAAGAGTAAAGTATTTACTGGAAAAAACCAGTGCGAAGTCTTATCGTACCAAGGAAGAGGGGGATACACCACTCCACATAGCCTCAAAATACGGGAAACCGAATATACTTAAGTATTTACTTCGAATTGACGATGCTACTAAATGTACTTTGAAAACTACTCATTTTGAGGATGTTCAGTTACCCCTCTATGTCAAAAAGGATCCAAGGAAATATTTCTTCTTTCCAAGCACAGTAAATTCCAAGAATCAGACTTGTCTACATCTCATACCTAATGCAAGTAAGCAACTTTGCAAAACCTACAGAATTAAAAGGTCAAATATTTTTTTTATTACACTTTCACTTGGGATAATAGAAGGTCAAATTGTTTAAACATTTATTAAAAATTATTTTTAGGCAAAATTTTTTTTCTTAAATGTTTTTGATTTTTTTTCCCAAATAGTTTTCAGTCTAAACGTTTTCGACCAAAATATTTTCAGCAGATACGTGATTTAATCAAGATGTTTCATTTCAAAGCACTGTTCGACCAAAAGCAGTTTTTGTTCAAAACCTTTCCAGGGAAAACGTTTTCGACCAAAACGCGTTTTTCAAAACAATGCTTACTAAGTAGTCGAAAAAGCTTAGACTAAGCTTGGTCGACCAAAACTTATCTTCGTAAAATTAACTCATAGCCTTTTTGTCAACCGAATTACATTCACAAAAACATTTTTTACCGAAATGTTTCACCCAATTTTTTGTGCCAAGCCCAATCATGGGCATCAGTCCATTCCGGACTGGACTGAAAACGCGGAATTTTTGGATAGCGTTCCGACTGGACTGTGGACTGATGGAATGCGGAACGCCAGGCTTGGAGGTGGACTGACGGACTGATTAGACGGAACGCGTTCCGGGTGGACTGTGGACTGACGGTTCGCTGACTGCTAAGAAAATGGACTGTGGACAGACGGAATGCGGAACGCCAGGTTCGGAGGTGGACTGCTGGACTGACGGACTGCGGAATGGTCGGACTGATGCCCATGTTTGGCCAAGCTCATCTTTTCAAAACTCGTTCGAGCAACATTTTTTTCGAGTAAACGCTTTCCGCACACATTTTTGTTGACAAAAGCTTTTTCATTCAAATCTTTAGACTATTTTCGTTAAAAATGTTACCACACCCTAATCTCGTCTGTTCAAAAACTTTTTTCGTTTTTATCCAGGCGTTCCTGAGCAAGCTATTGAGTGTGTACGGGTTTTATTGCACCAGTCTTACCTGTCATACTCAAAAAATCGTGAAGACTACTGCATGAAGGAGGACTCGGAAGGTAAAACAGTCCTTGAATATGGAGCAGAATTTGAGTCACTGGAAGTATGCCAAGAAATCCTTGGTACTTTGACCTGTGACACAACTTCCAAGTGGCTGACACACAAGTTACTTGTTCTGCTCTACAAAAAAGTCCCGGATGCCCTCTTACCAGTTTTTCACAACTGCCTGAAGAGACAGAACGTACTGAGTCGACGCCAGAGATTTATGACTGGTGACCTTGCACCCATCCTTGGTCAACGGAGGTACAACGACTCCAGGATACTCGAACTTCCTGAATCCTACTACCTCCATAAAATTGCTTCAATTGACAGGAAAATTCGGAACAAAGTTCTAAGGAATTCTCTTGTTGAGAGATTTATCGAGCAGAAGTTTGGTCTAATTAGCAGCTTTCTCCTCCTTGGCTGCATTCTTCAGGTAAACACTCTCTTTCCCCACTTGATATTTTTTCATACGGTAAGATTGATTAGGTTCGCCATAGCAGCTACCCGCAGCCGAACACACAAACCCATGTCGCCCTTTTTCCCTCCCTTTCACTTGCGCTGCCATGGGCTCACTCTCCACTCACTCAACTCATTTTCTCTTTTCTCTTGCCGCTAAAGCCAAGAGGAAGAAAGAGAGAGAGAGAGGGGGGAGGGGACAAGGAGTTTGAGTGGGAGCCGCTATGGCGAACCTAATCAATCTTACGGTATGTATGGGCATCAAAATAAAGTATTTAAATTTTTCTTTACAGATAACATACATTATTCTCTACACAATTATCGCTTACCTGTCCTTCGAAAAATGTAGCGGTTTTATAGCAGGACGTGCTCCATACAACGATAGCCAAGAAGGTGCTGAAACAGTAGAAAAGCGCATGCGTTCGCCCGCCTGATTTTCATAAATCTCTCACTGAATTCTACTATATATAAAAAGAAAATCTGCGATGAATGAAGCCGTGACCATATATGGGCACATTATGGTCCCGAACGCTTACGGGCACATTATGGGCACATATGGACAACTTTCTTGTACTTGTTGCACTTAAGAATTCTTTCGAAAACTCAAATCTTACAAAATGTCAAAAGTTTTCAAAGCAGCATACCCATATTACGGGGATTTCTAAAAATTTGGGCGGGCGGTATGGGGTTATATAACGCTTAGAAACCATTTTTTGACCATTTTCTGATTGGCAGACTCAGAGCAACCAAGGGAAGACTGTGACGAGCTCTCCTCAACAGAGAACATTCTTGGGATTCTTGTAATAGTCTCTGCAATGCTTCTCATGGTTAAAGAGATCTATCAACTCGCCAGAAGTAAAACCTGGCAGTCACATTTCAAAAAGTATGCCAATTCCGCTCAAATTATTTTCACTCTCATTACGCTCACCACAACCATCACCTTTATTATGCCCAACACGAATTTCGACTCTGTCATCAGCTTCACAACTCATCGGATTCTAACCGTTGTAAGTCAACCAATAATTGGTGGTAACACTGGTATGCTGGTAACCACGTACATTCGCGATTCGCCCCAGAAATTGTCAGAGATTATTTATTTATTAAAAGTGAGCGTGAAAATCTTTGCACAGATTTATGAAAACTTGTAAGTGCGAAGAATGAATGTAGGTATTCAAAGGCATGGTAGGCTGTTTCAACCATTGAGTAATGCAATTTACTTAAATTAACGATTTTTGTTTAAATTAATAGGTGGGCGTTCTTACTGGTGGAGTTCTGAGTTTATATGAATTTAAAAAAGTTTCAAGGTTCGGAGAATTTTCAAGAATATTCTGGAAGGCAAGCAAAAAATAAAATTTACTACTATTTGAATTTTAGAATTAATTGATTCCAATCCGGGGTTCCAGGTTGCTAAAAAGTCTGCTTTACTCTTCGCATTTTACTGTATGCTCATTTTCTCATTCATGGTGTCGTTCAGAATTCTTACGCCTGAGGTAAGTCATTTTTACGAAGCTAGGCAATAGTTTGGATTTCCATTGCGTAATTTTGTTTTGTTTTTTGGATAGAAAGGAGATTTCATGCTTCCGTTCGGCCTAGTCAAAGTAGTGGCTATGATGGTGGGGGAATATGAGTTTGATGGAAATTTCGAAAATGGGTACCTAAAATTTGACTATTTGGTTCTTGGAAAGCTACTCGTTTTTCTTTTATTCATATTCGTTGCCGCTATTGTTGGGCTAAACCTCTTAATTGGCCTTGCTGTTGAAGATATTCAGGTGAGGCGGATATGAGATTAAGAGGCAAAAATTGTTTTTGGATAAAAGGTTTTATAATAGTTTTTTTTTATGTAGGCGTTAAAGGCCGATGCACATACGGAAATCTTAGCTACGAAATTGGAGCAGATTTACATGACAGAGAAGTTCATAATCTCAATGCGACCTTTTTTAGGACAAAAAATATTCCATAGTATTCTCAACAGAACTAATCTCATTGTCAAGTATGCCCGAAAATTTATTAATTTTTTCGAAATCCAAATTCAAGTGTTTTCTGAATTTTTTTTAGTACGAAACATGATCACAGTCGAAGGTATTACTACACAACCTTTGAGTTTCCAGTACCTAGCTATGAGCCTGACATAGGCAAAAATTAAAAACCCTGTGGAAAAAAATTAAACGACAAATTCTACTCATAGATTTTCATCTCTTTTTCAACTGCCCTACTGAAAATAGTAGCAACAGTAGCATAATCCACATTTTTTTCTCCAGCTAAAATTTCCAAAACTTCTTCAACCAACGAATCCTCAAGATTTTTCTGAGTTTCTTGAATTTTTTTGCTTTTTTGAATTTTCTTGTATTTATCCTCATGTATTTTGTATAAAACATGGCGGAAGTCCCCTTGAGCAGTGACTGCAGTCGGAGCACCAAAGGACGTTTTCACAGTCACATACCTTAAAACTCCATTCACGAAGAAGAAAGGCTTGAAAACAGAGAGCTGTGGGTCTGGCGTAGCTGTGAACCAATGGGTGCAGAGCCCACGCCGTAGTACTGATACTTGACTCCCAGTTGTTTCAAACCCACCTTAAGAAAATAGCAAAAAATAAATAAATAAAATCAATTTTTTTTTTTTTTAATATTTCTGTGACCTACCGCCATAACCTCCTCTGTTGATTCCACTTCCTTTGTCAGAAAGTATTGACATCATGGACCTGGCATCAAATTTTCCGGTGGAAAAATATGTTTCTAGCAATTTCCGTCCGGCGTGAAACCTAAAAAAAAACAATTTAGAACTAAAACGGCTTGAAAATTCAAAATCAAAAATTTTGGGTTCTAATTTTGGCTCTTTTCGGCCTCAGACCGGACAGATCAAAACCAATCATAAAAAAAATAAATCATTCATCGATGAAAAAAAAAAAGAGTTTCATAGGGAACAGGAAAACCTTTTTTTAAAGTTGTGTAATGCGTAGTAGTAAAATTGCGTGTTCGCATTGTATGCATACCTCTCAGTGCTGTCACCGTCACTGAAGACCTTTGAGAAGTTAAACTCTGACCCAGGAGTCCAAAATCCAAGTTTTTCTGCCTCTTCTTTCAGCCCCTCACTCATGACATGAATTTCTGTTTGAATTGATAGGCTGTTTGAAATATTACGGTATCCTGAGTGGATTCTCTCAGCTGCCCAGTAGTTGCCAACTGTTTCAAGGACCCAGGCCTCGGACGGATCTGCGATGAGGTAGCTGTTGTGGTATGTTAAATCCGACTCGGTGTTTGAGCAGGGTCCACCTTGCCCATGTATCTTCAGTAGGCTGGTTATGACGTCAAGCGCTTCTCGTGCACTTTTTCCGCGCTCCAGTCCCAGCCTGACGTAATCCATGCCCAGCAGTTTCTTCTGTTCCTCTGCTTTTAGTTTTCCCCATATGGCTTCATTTCCAATGGCCACACCATGGGAATTGGATCCCATCTCTGCTCCCCACATCCAAGCCGGTTTGCTTAGAATCACTCCGGCCGTTTCTGGGATCTGGACATAGAAAAACACAAACGAATCGAAAAAAACAGGAGATTCGTTGGGTTAAGTAGAGAAAGTAAGCAGTTTAACAACTTACCTGGTCAATTTCAAGATAAGTGCATTTTAGTTTCTCGTTCGGATCATCATATGTTTTTGCAGGG
>JABASM010002292.1:0-11455 GCA_019776545.1 Brachystomella parvula | reverse complement strand
CCTAAATGCTGGAGAAGGGATTCATAAAGTTGAGAAGCTCGTTGCTGACCTGCACCATAAGAAAAACTACATTCTCCACCACCTCAACAACATGTTGTCATTTCTCAACTCCCACAGCCACCACCACCACCGTTATGCTTTTACTGCTCTCGTCAGGTTGACGTCTTTTTTATGTTACCGTCTTGATTAGTACTAAAGGACACCACCACACTACGATTGAAGCCAAACACCGCCACAACTCAAGTAATAAATTTGATAGTAGTGTTAGAATTTAAAAGATTTATTTTTCAGAATAAATTGTACAATTTTCTGGGAATATGTTGTCTCTTATTCTAAATTGATTACTTTGACCCTGTGTCAGATCCAGGAACAAGTACCCATAAGGTTTTTTTAGACATTCCTTGTAGGCTTCATCCAGTACAACGTTTTTCTTTCCACCATTCATTTGACGACCTAGATAACCTACGAAAGCGGAGTCCCTAGGGTTTCTCATTAGAACTAGGTACTGACAATTGGAAGTAATCTCCCGCATGTTTTTCTGAAAACAGTTCTGAACCAGTATGACAACTGAAACGTTCCGATGATGTGAAGTCCTGGTAAAGACAGCTCCAACGTCTTCTGCTTTTCCTGCTTCATGCATTAGATCATCCAGTATCATGAGTGAAGGCTTATCGCTTCCATCATGCCATTCCGCTGGTAGTCCTTTATTGAATTTTATGTTTGGGATAGCCGTTGCCAAATCCTGAAACAACTTTGGCTGCCACTCCGTGTAACAGAACGTCACTCGATCGACTGGATCTCCATCAGGTGTTTGAATTACTTCATTGCGACGAACTAAAAGCTCTTTTGTTAGAGTACTCTTCCCACTTTGAGTCATCCCACTGATGCACATTGTGAACGGTGCCTTCAGATAGGGATAGAATGTGATTCCAGAGCTAGGATGTTGATGCAAGAACGTAGGGGTTTTTCCCAACCCAAGACCTCTTTGCGAACATTGTTGAGACTTCTTATGACGAACCAAAGAATCTGTACGCGAAAAGCTTTTGTCGCATTGATTGCAAATATACATGTTTACTGCTCAAAGGATGAAATAAGAATGAAAGAAATTGTGTATAACTAAAATATTATAACTAGTGGATGCTACTGATATAAGGGAATATCTTTGTGTCCAAACGCTAGCGTCGAAACATCCACAGCAAACCTCTTTGTATCCAACCCGTTTAGAGCTTTCTTTTGAAATTCTGTAGTATAAATAATGTGTCCTTCACTCCGAATTCCTTTCATGGTGACGTAGGTCTGCTCGTTTCCTTCGATAACTTTCACAAAGTCTGCTAGAGTTACTTGATTTTTGACAGCCACTTTGGTAATACCCTTAAGCTTCGTGTTGTCAGACTCTTTCAACTTCCAGTTTCCTTGAGAATCCTGACAGTATCTCCCATCTTTTTTCTCCACACTGAGGCAGCGAATTGTATACATCTTGGGACGTGGTGCTATCATGTGGGTTATAACGGAATTGGAAAATTCATCTTTAAACTTTCCGAGAACTTTCTTGTTTGTGGAGTCATGGAATTTCCCAAAGACAGGATTGTCTTTATCGTATTCGCTCATATCGAACCAGTCCTTGTTCCTGAGCATGTCTTCGTAGATATCTTCTGTCTGGATACAGTAGATCAAAGAATCTGTGTCCGTGTATATTGCCCTGGCGCGATTTCCATATTCTTTCATCATAAAGGAGTAATGCATATTGTACATGATTGACTTGGCCAGCTCCAGTACTGTTACTCCAACGGCTATTGGTTTATCTAGAGTAACTTGAAGTCGTTTCATCAGAAAAACACACGTAGTGTCGTTGATAGGGATCACATTCTGTACTGTAGGTTTCTTACAATAGAAAAGTGCCTTCTCTGCGGATGTCACTATCCGCACGTTTTGACGCTTTCGAACCTGCTCAATTGTTTTCCCGAATGCTGAGTTGTTTAGAAGTTTCCAGAAATTCTTCTCGAAATCGCTGGTAGCTTTCTTTCTCATCTCCGTGTTGTAGTCTATAAAGTTTTTCATCCAGGGCTTCTCAATGAAGGTGATTCCTCTGTGAACTTTTGTGACTTTAACACCAATTTCCAGATACTTGAACAAGATATCGTGGTGGAGAATGTAGTTTTTCTTATGGTGCAGGTCAGCAACGAGCTTCTCAACTTTATGAATCCCTTCTCCAGCATTTAGGTCCTCAATTTGACGCAGCTGGTGACTAGACATCTCTGCACGTAGGACAGACCTGCGTGAAGGAGCTGGAGGATAATCATTGAATACTTCATGCAGCTCTTCTGGAATCTCTAGGTCGACTTCTAGAATATGTCCTACATCGTCCCATTGACGCTGTAGAACAGCTTTGATGTCTCCATTAAGCTCCTCAATCATTCTGTCACTTAACCACCGAAAATTTGAGACTGGAAGAGGCATACTCATTGATTTCCCATATAGATTGTTTGCATCAATGTAAAGGATGTGAGATGACGGTTTTTCGGGATCGTATTCTGGGCCCATATACTTGTTATTTGCTGCAGCAGCGCGAAGACTTCCAACACTCACATATCCCCCGCGAATGGCGTGCTCAATCCAACAGTGCATGGTTGGATCACTGATAAGTTCGAGACATACTTTGGACTTTTTAAGATTGGCATCCATAGCAAACATGGGAAGGCTGTAGTAATGACCAATGTCAAGATTGTAGCGTTCAGTGAGAAGACTCCTTATGCTTTCCATGACGTCGGCGAGAAGAGATACGTCAAGGCGAACATAAAGGTCGTGCCAGTGACCCATGTTTCGAATATTGAAGCTATTCCAGACCTGTTGTGCATGTTCGTAAACGTCATCTTTGATAGCTTCTTCGCAGAGGTCGTTGTAAAAGGCTAACTTTGGTGGGAGAGTGTTGATGCTGAAGTCCTGAACCGATTTCATTAGTGTGTAAGGATATGCCCCCTTGCTAAACAGTAGATTGATATCAGCCCCCTCTCTAGCCTCTTTGGCAAACTCTTGGCGAGTGATAGGGAACGTTGCTTCAGGATCCAGTAACATAGTCTTCACAAGTTTGTCTAAAGAGCTTAGAGTGAACCCGAGGCTATCAACAAAACGCACTGTTCGTTCTTTCTTTTTCTTTTTTTCCTCGCCGTACAGAGCGTCCATCACCGCCCACAAACCATCTCGTTCTTCCCGATAGGCTTCTTCTTCTGTTGGCTTCAGGATTATTGATACGAACTTTTCAGAAGACTTGGGAATGACATCCACACTTTTTATGATTTCTTGACGTTTGAGTTCTCCAACAGCCTGAATTATGAAATGTGCGTCATAGGAACCCAAATTATAAATAAAAACTGGAAAATCCTTCTTGATTTGAGCGTTTAGATTACACGCATTGTGAGCTAATCCAACGAAGTTGAACGGTGGTAGATGCATGTGATGGCGTACGATCTTTTCGTCTTTTTCGTGGGTAAATTTCGTTTCACAGAAACAGCAGACATCCTTTTCCTGAGCTTCTCGCAAAGCACTTTGGTCGCACATTTCTTCTAACTTTTCGGGAGCAATCGATTCATATTTGTCAATCTCCAGCTCCAGCACAGCTGTGTAATCTATAATGGATTTGATGAATTTGACTGTAACGTCTTCATCATCCGACATGGCGTGATAATATTCGCCCATGCGACGCTTCCCTTCGAAATCAACACACACCCAGCTGTATCCGCAAGCTTTATGAGTGTTGAGGCGACGAGTGTTGATGCTTCCGATAGATGTCTTGAATCCAAGCTTGTCTTTCATACGTCGACGACTCATTTCCTGGGGGTTAAGGTGATCATACTCTGGTAAAAAGGATTCAAAGTCTGCATAAAAACGGAAAGGAACGGGTTGAGTGCGGTCAAACTTGTTAAACTGGAGGAGTGTACCCTGCTCCGGGTACTTGACTTTTTGAAGTCCCAGTGCAGCGCAGTATTTTTGATGCTCTTGTAATGTTCTCATACAAAGGAAGTTTTGTAGACAGTTTCGACATATCTTGTTGCCACCACCTTTTTTTGGCGGTCTCATGTATCCTTCCAGACTACGAACAAGAATAAAATGATTTTTATCTCCTTCCATAAGCATCAGCAGGTCGATGTGGATATCCTTCATTTTCTTTGTATTGTAAAGGACACTTGTTCTTTGCTGCATTGTTTGATAATTTTCCAACTTCTCACGCTCAATTTGTTGCTCTGATTTTGGTTTTTTGTTTGTTGAGAATTGAGGGTCAAATCGGCGACATGGTTCTACATCTTTATCATCCAAGTCGTATCCTAGTACTGTAAGGGAGATATTAGGATTAAGGTTTTCGAACTTGGGCAACTGACTGAGAGTGATTGGGAATTTGAGACCATTTACATTCACTTTAGACACATAAGGCTTATAGGTGGACACTTTGTTCACGATACGATTACGATTTCGATTACTTGCTGGAATTCCGGCGACTTTGTCGTGTGCCAGAATAGACCAAAGGAAGCACTTGTTATGAGAGTCGTCATTCTCCTGCTCGCTGTTATCAATATTCAGTAGGATTTTCATTTCTGTAAGGGGGTGTGGTGTTGGTATGTAGGTGCCAACGCGCATGGGTAGATACTGACAATTGACCATACCAAAGCGGAAAATTGAGTCCAGGATCCATCCAGAGCCCTCACAAGTAAAGTCTTCAATATGGTTAGTCATTTCGTCAGTCATAATATTCCAGATTTTTGGAATGTTTTCTTTGATGAGCACAACATGTGCAAACGAAGTAAATTTTGCTACTTTATTCTCCACCACGCCAGCGCCATCTTCTTTGTAAAATGCGCAGTCCATACTGAAGACAACTTTCATACTTTTATATGCCACCAAGTCTGTCAGAATCGTCTTGAATACGGAATCCCTCAAGCACATGAACAAGTGGGTTTCATTGATATTCCCAGTGCAGTCGAATTTAGGCATATCCGCGCGATATTTGGATATAACAGTCAATGTTTTCCGCTCAAGAACCATGTTGATGGGATCAAGATTTACACCTTTCTCATCTGACGATAATCCAGAGCCAGCTTGTGGGATGTTGTAGAACTCTGGATGCCATAAATTCATGTGACTCTGTAAGTCCAGATGACTCAGATATGATGTTTTACACTGTGGACATGACTTCTGGCGATACATGTGAACAATTCCTACTCCCTCCGGTAAGGGTTCAACAGTTTCGTCAAGTAAATCTTGATGTGTTGCACGTATGTGGTTCTCCATTTCATTCTGAGAAACGAAAAATAGCTCACAAATGACACATGGTATTGGAATTTGAGAGCTGGCAGCGTGGGGTGACGGTGATGAAACTTGAGAGCTGGCAACGCAGTGCGACGGTGATGGAGCTTGAGAACTGGCAACAAGGTGTGGTTGTGATGGAGCTTGAGAGGCGGCAACGTCTAGAAAATCTCGATGGGAGTTAATAAAGTGCTCATCCAGAAATAACTTCGATGAAAATGTCTGAATGCAGATACAGCACTCGTAGTTTTCCTTTTTTCTTTTTGTAAGTGAAGTGGAATCGTTCATGTTGCGTTTAGACATGATTAAATCTGAAATAATAAAAATAAAAAATAAAAAAAAATAAAAAGGCTGCTATCAAATACCCACCCACCACGCTTTCATCGTCTGTCTCTATCGCGCTATGGTGGCCGAACTATCGGATTTTCTCGTTCTATAATACTATTTGAAAATAGACTCACCAAAATTCCAAACACAGAAATGGACTAATGATCACATTGGTGGAGCGTCTACTTTTGTTGCCGCTTCATAACGTTCATGTTGTGTTTCTGAAACAATCAATTAAATAAAATAAAAAATTGAATATGGTAATATTGTTTCAAGCAGCGGAGCGAAGCTCCGCGCTTTATCACTTACCATCATATTTTAGCATCGTTTAAAGTTGTTTCTGCATCAGGCTTCAGAGCTCATCTGAGGAATTGTAATGTATGACATCTTACTTTGTTTCTTCATAATTGTTTTGAGAATGAGAACTTGTCGATTTTACATCATATTTTGGAAAAATACAAAAATGATAACAAGCGAAGGGTTCTCTTATCTTGACCTCATCTATAACGGGACTTTTTGAGTTCACTTGTCAATTATGGAAAACTAATTCAGTTCATTCTTGTTCCTTCATCCTTCACACTGTGTTTCAGTTAAATTAGTAAAAGTAAAGCGGAAATTGCCAAAATGGAATCTAATTGTTTTACTCGATCCAAATTATCTACCCCAGCACCTCCTCCCCCGCCAAGTATTCCCATTTATAATCCAGCCTTGTCCGAAGATGAAAAAAATCGCATCAATCTCAAGTTTGAAAGTGATTTTAATAGTCTGATGGATTATCCAAAGGACTTTTTTATCAACTTTACATCCTATTACAGCGTAAGAATTTATTTAATGAGTAGTTCGATATTATGTTCACTCCCTGAGTTTGATTTGATTATTCTCAGATTATTGAAAATATAATGCGGAAGGTGGAGTGGATTAATGCTGACACTGTAGCTGAATCTATGACAGAAGTTGCGGTAACAAAGGAATGGACAAAGGGGATGCCTCTCAGTGTCAAAAAGTCGCTTCATGCCTGGATTGCGGATTCTCTCAATTCACAATGGGTGAAGTGGGAGCTATATGAGCATTTCAGGATGACTCAGGTTCAATTTCATTCCAATTATATGAAGGAACATCTGGAAGAAGCAATTGAGTGGCAGGACTATGTGGACTCCAAGATAGATCTCCATGAGCCGTGGGTCAGCAATCCAGTAGACTACAGCC
Organism: Brachystomella parvula; assembly: GCA_019776545.1. NCBI lineage: Eukaryota > Metazoa > Arthropoda > Collembola > Poduromorpha > Brachystomellidae > Brachystomella > Brachystomella parvula. The sequence continues at coordinate 4,627 of JABASM010002292.1, read as the reverse complement.
AAGAATATAGTAGGAAGGAGGATCGATACGTCCTTAATGGATGTATCATCCGAGCCAGAGACATAATGAAGATGGTGATTCATCCGGAAGATGGCGTGACTGGGCCACACTATACAGCGTACGCTCGGGTGAGTTAATAATAATTTATAGTCTAATAAAACATTGAAATTAATTTATTTCTATATTTTACAGTACCTGATGGAGAATTGGAATAAGAAAAACAACTACTACCACATTGAACCATACTGTGGCATCTACTGTCCTTACTCTACCAAGACAACTGGAAATTCCGTCCTAGGATTCCTTAAACGCCCTTTCTATGAGAAGGATTTCAATAAACTTGACATCGTCTTCGTCTCAGTTTCCACAGAGGATCATATGGTTCTATGTGTGGTCATCATTAAGGAAAGGTGAGCTTTTTATTTCATTTATTTATTTTAAAGTTGATTTTTGTTTTAATTTTCTATTTTCTATTTTAATACAGGATAGTACTCATATTCGACACTTATCGGCCGGAAGACCAGGGTAGGCTCTGTAGCCTACTGGGGAGAAGACTGGGGGAAGTACTTCCTGGGGAGTGGAAGTATAACCTACATCCATTAACCAAATATGACTACTGGGATCTTCAGGATAAGGGATGCTGTGCTCGCGTCTGCCTAGTCGTCATGCGTCGAATTCTCTTCCGACAGCTTAGTACTGAAGCAGAAATCCTTCAAGCTGTCAAGTTGCTCCATAATCTCCACATGAAACAAATTCATGATGACCTCGTTGACGTAGTTATGGATACCGGTAGATACATCCAAAGTTCAAAGTAATTTTTTTATTGATCGATTATTATGAGTTTTATTTTCATTAAAAGTTTTAAAGTGATGGGTTGGTAGAAAGATTTGAGATGTAGAGAGGCGTCCGCCCGCCCGCCCGCCCGTGTTTACCTTGACAAGGAAGGGGAGATAGCCCTTCTCCAACTATTCTTAGGAAGATTGAGATAGGCTATTTATGGGTGATGCGAAATGCCCTCTATACATTCTACTGTCAGAGCCGCTGAGAATCGGTGGTTTATAGAAATGTTTCCCATCTTGGGAATCGTGAAACTTTCATGAGTGTCTTTTATGTTGAACACTTGTAGAAATTTGCCGGCTCTGAACTCACTATGCTTGATATCAAGTAAGCCATCACAGTGGTTTACTCCTAAATTGTCAAACATGGAAAGGTATGTCAGGACAGATCGGTTCTGTGACACGTCAATCTCATTTGAATGTTCCGTTAGTGTTTCTCCATTAACTTTGATGTTTGTTGAAGAGAGGCCAAAGTCTTGGAAGCATAAGGGATTGGTAGCATAGGATCCGTGGACCGCAGCTGCGTCAACTAAGCCGATGACAATTCTTGAAGGAAGGTACCCATTGATTAGGTTTTGGTTAGTATGAATAAGGGTTCCTTGAGGCAGAGAGTAGCTTTTCATTGTTACAGATCGATTAGGATAAACTACTGGATTTCCTGCCTCCAACGCTTTTAAATGGGCAGCTTGAATCGAAGGCAGGAGCGTATGTTTTTTCAGAAGAAGTTTGGCTTCTAGTACTTCAAATTTAATCCCTGTAAGGGGTGTTGTACCGGCAGTCTGAACAACAAATTCATCTGATGATCTATAGAGCTGAATACGGACATCAATCCCTGGAATAAGGTACCGCTCCTGTGTGAATAATTCTGTGTGTAGCTTTCCTGCCATTTCAAAGACTTTGCTTTTCACGACAATGTCTTTTCGTTGAACCCACCCTGGATCTGTGGTAGTCGACTCATCCTTTGTTTTTGTAAAGAGGGTTGTCTCTCCTATACTCTTGCGATAGTTTTTGCTGTAACGGAGAAGACCTTCTATGTAACAGCGGTAAGGATAATGGTTGCTTTTGTCCGTTATTTCAACTTCGTTCAAGTGAACAGTTACGCGGTCAAACATTGAGTGTAAGAGATTTTGTACTGGTGCATAAGTCGAAACGTCAGCATCAGTAACGTCTGCTAGATTACCCCCGCTATCGCTTGTCAACTTTCCACGAATGTAAATTTTTGCGTCGGCGAAATCCAAATACTGTAAATCGTTGCCAGCGATCAGAAAAGAAATAGGGGCGGTTCTGTCTTGTACAGAATGTAGAGGAAAATATTCAGTTACTGAAGAACCTTGGTGGGTGATGTCATAACCTGCAGGAGTAAAAAGATCAGTTTCTGTCCTAACGAAATCTACACGCACTTGATCTTTTCGCCCCATTTTCTAAAATATGGAATTGCCAATCTTTGTTCTCTTCCTAGATCTTTTTCTTGAAGTTTTGCGCTTTTTAACGATTTTTGGCTTTGACGAATTCCTTTTACGCTTCGTGCTTCTCCTTCGCCTTCCACGACCTGACTGAGACAATACTTGTCTTCCTACACCTTTTAGTGCTGCCACTGATCGGTTCTTCATACTGTCAAGAATGTTTTGGTCCTTCTCCAGAACGTCTACGGCTACGTTCTTCAATGCCTCTTTCGCATGTGGCAGAATAAACTCTTTTACAAGTGGTATAAATCTTCGACCTAGGCTAGCAAGAAAAGAGCCAAGGCCCGATCCACGCTGGCGAATTAAGTTTGGCTTATAATAAATTAGCTGGTCACTAGCACCGCTTCCCACCTGTGGTGCGTAAATACGATAAAAATCTTCAACGTTGTATTCCATGATTGTTCAGTACACTCTGGTGCGAAAGTGCAGCGTAGCTGCGAAGCTTCCAGACTCAAATGGCAATAAGTCGCCGGACTCGCTCCTAATATACATCTGTATGCTCTCAATCCGATTCTTTGTGAGTGGGAGGTATTGAAGGTGCTGAAAGTCGACTGTGGACACTTTATTGTCGACACCCGAGTACGAGACAATCCTTATCAGTGGAGCCATCTGGTTTCCTACGTGCTGATGCTCTACATACGTCGGTATAAACAAACATTCTCGTTTGCCCATAGTTGAAGTACGGTGCAAAGCCTGCCTTCCGTGTGATTTCGTTGTTATCGTTCACAATGTCCACCGTACCCACCATGCCCAAGACGCCCTGAATGTTGGGGGCAAACTGAATCGTCTCGAACTTGCGATTAGAGGTCAGCTTTAGTGTAATTAAGTTATCAGAAAGGTTTAGGGAATAATCTTTCGACGTTGAGTTAATGGCAGCGATCAAATCTTGTACGGAAGTGCAGCTTTTTGGTAAATATGTGGACATGGGCTCAAGCGCATACTGAATTTTTTTAGCTGACGGTTCCTTTCCATTTGCTAAAAGTATTGAGCGACTCGTAGCCAATGGTACTTTGTGTTTTACAGAGTACCAAAAAACATTCGACTCGACTTCTAGCGGACCTTCTAAATTCTTTTCTACAAGCAGCTCGTCAATGTCTAGAACTACTTCACTTACTGTCAATTGGAAAAGGCTTTGGAAAGAAGGAATTTCTTTAAAGAAACGAGTTTCACCCTTGTAGGTGTGAACGTTGGAGGTTTTATCGTGTCCAAAAATGGGTTCCAGGGTACCCGTTGTAGCTACATACTTGTAAACCTTGGATGAGTTATCGTATAAGAAACTGGCGCCTACAGTTCCCACCCTGCCAGCAATGGAGTCGTCAAATAATATACGACTGGTACAGTGTCCCTTCTGGTAAGTCATCTTCCATACCTGTTGACCGTTGTCCAAATCCGTAAACTCTAGGTCAATAAAGAATTCTTTAAGAACTGCTTTTATTATGCTGGCTAGTTCGCTAGCTGTTTTTAAAACATATGGGGTGTTAAACCGACATGTCTTTTCTTTGATCGCTACACGACTTTCACTGTGACTTGTGTTGTTGATTGCAAAGGTGTGTTTTGCGTCTACTTCGTTCATTCTGTATTCTTTCATGTGGTTCCAAACATTTGTTGGTAAATATTTTATACTTTCTTCACCCGGGTATGGGATGGAACAAAGTTTATCGCCATGTTCAAATTCTAAGGCACTAACCCTGTTAATTCTCTGGGTTTCTAAAACCTTTTGACCTTTTGGAATTGTAGGGTTTTTAAATGTGTAGCTACATTCCGCAAGTGCTACTTCGTACGCACCGCTGTCTATTTCTATTGGTCTACTCAACTGATTGCTAAAGTTGGATATCGTGTTTGACGGGAAAAAGTCTGGTGAACTGTCTGACTGCAGATGTACGTAAAAGTTATCCATGTCGTTAGAGCGGCTGTTTAATACTAACTTGTAGTTTCAATACAACGGTCTTTATCTAGCCTTATAACTGTAAAACAAAAAATTATTTACTTCTAGCGTGTGTTCTTTTTATTCAGGTTGTTAGAAAAGGAGCCAAGGTTTCTTCACGCATCCTTACACTGATCATGGGTGAAATTATTGTTTACATATTCTTCCCTCGCCTTCCGGCTGCGGGGCTATACCCTTAACTCACCTACTCAAGCCCCATTTTCAAAAAGAATTTTATCTGCGATTTTGCGCGAACGGCGCAAACTGTTGCGAGAGTACTTGATTTTTTAACACCCTTCATATGAGTATGCTGCTTACTCCTTCACCACCTCATCTCACTCACATGAGTTTTTTCTCCCCCTCTTGCACTTCGCCACCTCCTTGCTGGAGCAGCCGGCCTGTGT
>JABASM010002291.1:0-11458 GCA_019776545.1 Brachystomella parvula | reverse complement strand
TTTTTTGCAGAGCAACATTAACAATGGATGCACTAAGGCTGGAGCTAAATTATTCGAATTAAAGTGTTCCAAAAAGTTTTCGGGATATCTGTTTTTTTTTTATTTGAAAAAGTTGGACTTTGGACCCGGTACACGATTTGTTGGGACACGCTGTATAATAATAATAGGAAATTCGTTGTGGCCGGCATTATTCAGCGTTGTAAATTTTTAGGTCTTGATGACCTATTATGCTTCTACACGAATTTGCTCCAAATTCATCGCTGGTTAGGCTGGTTCTTCCCTGCACTGCTTCCAGCAGCAGCTACTGTTCAAGTCTTGAAGCATTTCGCCTCCATAAAATACGGATTTCGTCCAGATTGTAAAAGTGCAATTTTTGAACTAATCACGATTTTCCTTTTCTGAGACATTTTAATTTAGTGTTTGCTAGTACCTTCACCCTTGACCATGGGTTTTACGGTTCATTCTACAGAAATCCTTTCTGACGATTAGGACTTAAGCTGAAAGTGTGGGCTGAAAAACTGGCTTTAAGAACTTCCATCTTTTGCTTGAGATATGGCGTTGCATCAGAAAAACTCCATTTAAGCCTTCTGCTAATCATTATCCTCACTAAGTTTCTGCAAAGTATTTGTACGATGGTGGTGTGTCAAAGAATTTTTGCATATTTTTTCTACTGGACTTTTCATATGTTATCAAAGAGGACACGACACTGTATGGATTCACGTATACATGAGGACAACGGCTAAGAAAGCTAAATAATTGTTCTTCATATTTCAGCCGTGGTGGAATTCGCACCTGAAAGTGATTTCTTTGAACAGGATAGGTCAAGGAGGGAAAAATGGTACAGGAACCTGTCAATTTTTCACCAACTCAATAAATGGTCTTGTCATCAATCCACACTTCTCAGCACTTCCACTTACTGATTTCTAGGCAAACGTGGTCAGATGAAATTTTGAGGAAGCAAATAACTTTTATTTGCATTTTTTTTTTGTAAAATTGACCCTTTTATCCAAAAGTGCAGGTAGAATTTTGTTAAAATGTGTAAACAAAGTTGTTTTTATGCAAATTGAAATCCGCGAAATAAAAAGCTCCCACCCCCTTCCTCCATATACGATGACTCAAAGCCGGATTGTCTACCTTGACCAGATGGGTTCATAAAGTACTTCTATAATTATATGGTATGATGTTCTGGTCACACACCAATGAGGACTCGACTTTCATAGCCAGAAAGTCACCAGGAGTCCATTCATACTTAATTCCGCACACCTGTTTCCACAGCCTACGTCTGGGAATATAATACAATGCAAAGCTAATGTGGGCCTCTTGAAATTATAGTTCACAAAGAATTTTCGCTAGGGCGATGCCTTTGATTTCAAAACTGACATTAAGCTAAATAATGACAAATCAAGATCAAGAGATCTGATTGCCGATTATCCTGCTGTTTCTAACAGCATCAGGAACAACAGTCAATTCTTGAAAACGATGGGTAAAGGAGGAGACGCCTTCAGTCTTGACTTTGACACTTGGCCTCATCACCCCTTGATGAAATTGGTGATTAAGAAGAAGGTCGAAGAGCAAATTAGGGGGTGGCCGATTGATGGTAGTTAGGATAGGCAACGGGTTTCCACCATTGTTAGCCGCCATCATTCTTCTTCATGATTTATTGGATATTACTGACTCAAGGAATCGGTAAGAGCGATGACAGCAAGCTAATACTTATAAGATTTTTTTTGGGTTGGGACAACAACAGACATAAAATAGCATTCTCACAAAAAATATTGTTTTTGGGTATCTCCATCTGGAACTGGAATGCCTGGTCAAGAGGCTGTCCAAATCTGGGAAATGGGCAGGCCTGCTTGACATTTTTTATGGAGATGTGGATTATACTACACAGAAATACTGCTGGACATCGGTGATCAATTTCACCGTCATGGTACTACTAGACCTGTCACGCAAGCTAAGGGGATATTTTATTTTCCAGAAGTCGTTAAGCCAGTTGCACCTGTTTACGTTTCCTATTTTGCCGGTGTACCTTAAGGAAGCTGAAATTAACTCCACTTGCCACCTGCTAATTTTTCCAAGAGCCTATTATTAACAGCCACGGTGGGGTTGCATTTTTTTTTTGCAACAGGAGAAATTAAAACTAACATAAAGCTACTATACCACGTTGTTGGCCCGGTCAGCCATTGTGGTGGCGACTCTAGATGGGAATTCCGAAACGGGACGAATATTTATATAATATACAGAACTTCTGCAAATTAAAAGTTATTGGATAACTGCGGCTTCACCTCATTTGATTGACCTCAATTTCTGAATTCATACATTTTTCATCTCGCATCATTTTTTCCCTCGACACAGCGGTCTAGATGACTGTCTGTGAATACATAGTTGATTAATACGCTACTGCTATGAATGAAATTTTAATAATAACACAGATGGAAACCAGGTTGCTTTTCTACTGAATTAATTAATGAAAGCAAATCTATTCATCTGGAAACGAATTGGGAGGACGGGTTCAACATCCCGAACCTAAATTCTAATTTAGAAGCGATGGAAGCTGTGAGTAGTGTGTACATTGTACAGCAAGCCAATCAGCAGAACTGTTGAAGCTAAGCTTTACATCTTTCACACCTAACAATTAGGGTATAAAGGGTGATTGATTGATAACAGGTGCTTATTAAAAAGGTGTCTGTAATCCATGGATTACACCTGATGGATTATGAAAAACAGGATTTCTTGAACTAATTCTGGGCTGATTGTGCCGAATTTAATGAATTTTATCCCGTACATTCCAATAAGCGGATGCCGGGGAAGGAATTTTAGAAAAAAAATTAAATTTTTCTTGTTTTGAATGAGAAGAAAGTCAGCCGTACGGAATTCGTAGTAGTCAATGTCACTACCCACTCAAAAGCTTTATTGCTAATTCGTGATAGGATTTAATGAAGACGACCTACCTGGTTGAAGTTCTTTTTCAGTAGGAAGGAAACTGGTGATGGCTCATTTACAATTTTCAAAAATCAATGCTAAGGTTAAAATCTTTATTTTGAGAAATCTTCCAGGATCAAATTTTTGATTTATTGATTCTTTCAATAACGAATCAACCTTAAGTCGGAGATCCTCAACAAATTCTCCATTGTTAGCTCACTTTGCCCACGTGCAAACAAAATGAATGATCGTGTGTAGTTAGTGCAGCATGGGTGATTAATATTTATGATTCGTTGAAAGCGTAGATGAATAAATATTATGCTTGCATCTCATTTGATTGATTCACGTTCTTCTAATTTGGTCAATTTTTTTACCCCTTTTTCTGTGAATTCATCTCATTACCACCATAGACCTTTTTTCTTCCATTAAGTTTTTGTCACCTTGTTGTGTGTTTATTATTTTCAAGTCCAAGGCTGAAAATGACCGAAAGTTTTATTTAACTTGCTTTGCTCAAACATTGACTAAATTGTTTATTCGTTATATACTTTCGGCCTGAATTATCATCCCTGCCTTCCGAGTTCCAATTATTACTGTTAGACCGCCATATGCAATTCAGTATTTTATGGATCATAGTACAGTTTTCTCCATTGTTCCCGATCATTAGTAATATTGGCAGAGTACCATTGTTCGCTTCATGAGGTTGCAAATTTTATTATTAACTCCGAGTGGGCTCAGGAGTGGTCTTTCATTCTTTTCGTACTTGGGACTGGCTGAAAACATAGAAGTGTGGTAAGGAGATCCAAAACAAATTTCAAGCGTTGTATCCGCTAACAACGAAGGAAGACTGTACTTTCGGCTTTAAACTGTGAAAATTTTTGTTCCCCCTGCAAAAGAAGAATTTATCATTTCTAACCGACACCTCAAGGAGAGCGTGGGTTTTAAGCGTGTGATTTGATCTCTCACCTCAGCTTCCGCGTTGTCCATCTCAGGCATAGTGTGCGGCTTTTATGGGATTTAGAATTAATGGTAACGCTGCTGACGCTTCTTTTTTGGATTTTTGTTTGTCTTGAAACTCAGGAAGATTACAATAAAATATTTCCTCCGTAATCTGAGAATCTATTTTCCAACTTGCGCAGAGGATGAAGATGTTTGAAGTAAAATGAGGATGGAAATTCAAGGTTGTGTCGTATTCAGAAAAAGATTCTACGATTCTACTATTTTTGTTTTTAAATTTTTCTTCCAAACACCGACAACTTTTTTGCAATCGACAAATTAATCCGATTATCGAGATGGACTTCTCGCTTTCATTCCCGTTGCTTTTTTGGAATCTGCGTCTTCACGCAACTACGGAACACAGTCTCTCGACCCGTAACTCCGGAAAGAACTGTATAGATGAGGCATGAGCTAATTATGGGATGAGGAATTTTAGCAGTATACACAGGTTGCACAAGAGTTTAGATAGGAAATTAAAAATTAAAAGTTCCAAATGAAATAATGGAGTATAGAAGGAATTTGATATTATGCAAATTGGAATTAAATCCTTTCTATTATGTTTGCTTCTCGACCATCCCGGCGTGGCTCATCCTTGTGATTGTCAGTTCCAGGTGGTGATTTCAAGTCCAGATCGGGGTGTGTGATAAGCCTGGCCAAATCTGTCCACACTTCTACTTCCAAATAAAGTATACTCACTTTTGTTTCAAACGGGACGAATTTAACTCAAGAAGATCATTTGGGCGTGTCTCTTCTAGAGCATCTTCTTTGTTCGTTGCCTCACATCATTTCCCACTGTGGAACTCATCAGTTTGGAAGCAGGAAAGTATTTTTCTAAGGCCATTGTACTGCGCTCTCATTTGTGATAGGGACCAGGACTACCGCTGAGAACTCATGTGTTCTTGTACTTCTATTTCGAGTACAGGGAAAAAAATCTTGAAATAGTCCCACTTCCGGAGAAAACTTCAGGTCAAAACTGTTTATTGACTCCAGACTCTTGATAAACAAAGAACACCTAAGAATTCTCGAGTTATGCTGCCAGGTTGAGTAAGTTCCAGGAAGTATGGCTGCTCTAGAAGGCAAGGAAAAAGTGAACCGGCAGCTTAATCTAAGAACAAATAATTTTTTCTTTTCCTTTTTCAATTAGTAGTCAACGACGAAAAAAAAAATTTCACGAGTAATAAAATCTTCATGCCTTTTTTGGAAGAATTTTTTATTACGCTGATACCTGAATTGAGTAATGAGATCTGTGGGTTTTAGTGGAGAAGGGCATGGGCTCATTTTGCTGCACTCCGGATCGGGTTACCTGTGAAGCATAAATTAATAAAGCTTTTAAGGGTACAAATTGCTGGTATTAAATGCTTCCAGTCTCTAATTAAATTAGTTTTCAGCACATCTCTGAAAATTTTTTTTTTGTTCCTTAGGCTTTTTTAACTTTGCTAGGTTTGGAGTACTATTATTTGTCATTCCCAGACGTTTTAATATCCTATGGAATGAATGAAGGTGGACAGATTGGGCACTTGAATGTGCCTGAGGCTTTTTTCATCATTCATAAGAAAAGGTATTGATGTGGGTGTTGTGGGATAAGTCCTAGCGTTGGTCTAAGTTCCTCGTGATTGCTCATCGTAATGCTCACACTGATCGTCTCAACAGCGTTTAATCGAGATTCCTGAGTTCATTGACCTGATCGTGGCATATACCTGTCTCTGAATTTTTTATGATCTTCTTGGACCCTTGTACGCGTCACCTTGTCTCCTACGATAATAGGGAGTTTAATTCTCAAAGTGCGTTATGTATTAATCAGCCCTGGTTACACGTACACCGCGTACCCAATCAGATTCTTTTCTGCAAGTTATACATCTTTTTTCGTTTTGTGTAAACAAGGATGTGGTTTTATGGTTTTTGACGTTTGATTTGTCTTGGTTTTGAGTCAGAAGAGACCCTCAGTCTACGTCCCATGTTATAATTCGCAAATTGGCTTTTGGCGAAACGGTACTTTTTGCAACTCATTGTTGTACTTTTACACATCGCCTTAATTTTCCTCTTCTCTACTTATCTTTGCAGGTCGTCGTCTCCTCGAACCGAGAAACTCCATCAGTTGTCTTCCAAGCCTCTCTCTGAGAAGATCTCGCCCCACTCAAGAATAAGCAGCAGACTGTGTGAAGCGGAAGTAAAGCGGAAGCAGTATAAAAGGAAGTAGCGGCCCGAAATTCCCGAGGAAACATCCTTACACGCAAGAAAGATTCTCATCATGTGGTGACATTTCTCAAGCTCCATTGCGTCTCTCATTAGGGACAGGGACAAGTTACTCTGCTCATTACTTCTGTCACAGTCACGTCAATTGTTGCCACGGTGGTCAGGGATTTTCTCTCCCACTCCTGTTTGTCAACAATCTTGGGATTCATTTTGAAATCACCCATATCGTTCTTGCTCTTCTTGGAATTACTCAGTACTGAAGAACATTTCATTTCGGCGAATAAATTATTACGACTGCTTTGAGGCAGAACGATTTTTGTGAGCCCCTTGAAGAAAACGGTTATCCAGAACCTCTACCTGAGCACTTCGTCACTCACTAAAAATTTGAAGACGCTCTGGAGATTCCAAAGTCCAAAGTCCCTATTCCGAACCCAATAATTACTGTACAAAATGGTGGACTACTACAAGGTTTTAGAAGTTAGCCGGAACTCCACAAACGCAGACATCAAAAAAGCGTAAGTCCGCTCCCTGTTGTTTTTGATTTGCGGAACCACAGTGGGTAGAAATTCCAAGATTCTAGGAATGAGCCTTCCAGGGTTAGAACTTTGGTACACGGTTCCCCTCTAAGCTGGAGTACTATTGTTAAAAGTGATTCAATTTTCTTTCCAAATATGGAATGCTGCAAGCAAGCCTTCTACAGGCATTAATTGGATACACTATTTACCTTTTATTTTCTGAAGCCTGAAAATACTTCTTCGCATTGCCATTTTGTTAAAGAAATTCTTATCACTGTATAACTATGGTTGATTGACCAAGCATACACATTTTAGTTGCTTCCTTTTGCATTTAAAATTTACTCCGTTTAAGAGACGAGGCATTCTCTTATTGTTAAAATCTATTTCCACATTGATACCACCTCTGCGTAATTTCATTCAGGGTTTTGCATTATGTGAAACCGGTGTGGTAATCATCTTGCCAATTTTTATCTTAATAATCTTGAGAAAAAAAAACTGCTGGAAGATATTATTAACTTAATTCAGAAAGCCACTTCGTCTATTATTAGACTTGTCAAATTATTTATTTTTAAGACAGATTTTGGGAATCGTCCAATTGTCTGGGTCGTAAAATTAAGTCGAGGCTTAAATTTTGCAATGGCAACTTTTCTTTTGAATGTTGTTGAAGGGTTCGCTTTTCTTGTAATTCCATGATGTCATTTCTACATGAAATACGTGAGACTTGCATCTTCAAAATAAACTCTATCCAGAAAAATATTCACACCTTTAACCATCAGAAGGTCGGCGATTCTGAAATCTAGGACGGCCGCTGATAACATCGCAAGCCATGCAAGGGTTAAGAGGGTTTCAATTATTTTGAGTCGATCTCGAAAAGGCAAATGCTCTCATTTTTTTTGTGAAGGAATATTTTGCCACATTTTTTTGATTTCTTAGGCTGGTTTTATAGAAAATTCTGGCTGATGCTAATCACCAGTAGAATAGGTAATTATTTATTAGCTACAGACTTAAGATGCGTTCCTAGTAGTAGTATCTTTTTTTCTTGGCACTTCTGCGTCCCCGACCCTAATTTCCCAAGCGACAAAATCAATTAGAAAAGATGGTTCTTCTGATGAGCCTATGTTAGGAAGTTTGATTCTATTTTTAGGAAGATAAGAGGATGGAAGAATGAATGTAGGAAACGGAAGTTGTTATTATGCAATTGCAGTTTACAGTTTATGCTTGAGTAGATTTAAATGCTGGATGTAAAATGTGTGTAGGAAAAGTGAGTTGATTGGCCGGATGCTGTAAGTGGTGTACTGGATACTGAGATCCATTTGTTTCCTTTTGTTCCTTCCGCCAGCTCAATTTTCTTCTAATTTTCTACCCATTACGAATGTTTTTATGCCCTCATTTCCAGTGTAATTGAAATTACCGTGATATTTCTCTAGCCCCATTGTTAAAATTCCGCATTCCTTCCTAATATTGAAATTAACATCCATGCTTTTCTTTTTTCAAATTATTCTAAAAATTTAAAATTCGAGAAATCCCTTGAACGGACTCAACACCGGAACGGATTTGCTACCTGGCTTATTTGAACTAATTATTATTACACTTCAGAATTTTTGGCTGCAAGGTGTCAAAGTGTGTCGTCCCAATTGACTTGTGGCACGTGGAAGTCTTTTTCCTTAATTAACTCCTAAAGACCTTTCAAAATATTTTGCTGTCTCTACCCCACTTTCTCTAGCCTTGCTTGGCGGACCCCTCTTGACACGTTTTTCCTTCATTAAGATCTCAAGTAAGTCGGTTAAATCAACACAAAGAGATGAAGGAAGCTCATTACCGCGCTGTTCCTCTTCATTTGAAGCTGCGTGAATGTGTGATCGTTGATTTACGAGATAATAGAATATAGGGCTGAAAGATTCTTGGCTTTCTCTTCAAGGAAGAGGCCTCCTGTCTTCCATCGTCACGCTTGTCAAATATTGTAGGTGGGAAGATAAAGCCTTGATCATTCATTTCATAGACTAATATTAATCCCTCCTGTCTTGATTTCCAAACTTTTTGGCTCATGTGGAAGTGAAATGCTCTAATAAGCGTAGGTAGCAGGAATCGCTAAGGATGTGGAGTAATTGCAGTCATCTGAAAAGGCTCTGAGATTCTTAATTGCTATATACAAAGCTTCCGGTCGAAATTAAGGGTTGGGTTGACATTGGAATCAGGGCAGAATATGTGACTAAATAAATTTAAAGTTTTGTTTGGTCGGGGATTTTGTTTAAAAATCATATCATGGGACTGCTCCAACAGATTTCCAGATTTACGAAATTAGCCTCTTTACCTACTATTTGCAAAGTACTCCGTTGCAAGGTTGTAAAGGTCATTGCTAGACTTTATTGCCAACATCTGTAACTCGTCCTATCATCGCGAAAACCTTAGTTTATTTATGAAGTTGATAATGACGTCATGAAAGTCTAACGTCGGCACGAGCCTTCCATCCAATTATTTTCTGTAAACGTTAAGCAGAATTTTCGCGGAAAAGAAAGGCTTGTGGAACATAGGCTGGTTATTTCCTAACGCTTGATTTATTCATTTTTTCAAAGGAGTTTTGGAAATTTTTTATAAATCTCTACTACTGCCATGTGCTAAACGATTATATACTGTGGCCATGAGCTTTGCTTTAATTATTTTATAATAAAAGTTTTTCTAATTTTATTTCAGATATCGAAAATTGGCCTTAAAATGGCACCCGGACAAAAATCCAAGCAATCAGGAAGAAGCCACAAAGAAGTTCAAAGAAATCTCAGAAGCTTACGAAGTCCTTGCCGATGGTACGTCTCCACAATCTGACAATAAGTTAACGGAATAATCAAAAGGCTTTTTTTCATTGGGGGTGGCAATGATTCATCAAACCGAGAATAATTTTCGGCGTGAGCTTGGTTAGGTTAGCCTTGGCCACGGCAATAATTTGATTAGATATGCGTGCCCGTTAGCTTTTGGTCTCACCCGCCAGCCATGCCGCCCATAATGATTATATACTTCTCGTTCTAATATATATTTATTATTATGAACCCAATGAATTTCTAGAATCAAAGAGGAGACATTACGACCGTCGAGCGGGTAGAAGCTCCAGAACCCATGCCTCCAGAAATCACTATGAGTCACCCTTCAGCCGTTATTTTGGTAATTAATTTGAGTCTTCCTACTCTCCCGTTGCAAAAAAAAAAGAAATTAATGTTGACTTTGTTTTCTAACAAATTTAAATATTGTTGCCTACTTTAACCGTCTAATAACTAATTTTTGCAGTCTTAACTATTCTTGACTCTTGACGTCTACCGATTGCGGAAAGACCTTGAGAAATTTAATTGGCTCTCGTAACAATAACATTAATAACGGTGTGATTGGTTTTAGACCAAATTTTAACCCTGAGAAGATGAGATTGCTACTCTTCTCCACAGATCGAAACTTGGTGTGGGTTTTATGTGATGCTTCTGCCTTGAAGACGCTCGATGGTTATAGAAATATAAATATTGAGTTATGGATTTATGCTTTAACCTATCTGAATACTATTAACCTGGCAGAAGTGCAGGAAAAGTAGAGAAATTATTTTGAAAACATTTTCCTGAAATGCGAAATTCTTTGGCAAATCTGTCAACTGTCAAGTGATGAATTTTTATAAATCACGACGTTAATTGTTTTTGACGAAATTCCATCTATGTCCTCTGCTTGTTGCGTGGGTATCCCGTAGCTAAACGCCTCCCCATCCTTATGAATAGACAAAGGAGGTCAGAGATGCATTTTATTTTTGAAGTGTAGGCAGAGGCTGGAGGTCAACTGTGTCAATTTGTAGAAGGAAAAACGAGTGACTAACAACTAGATCTTTTTTAGCCTTCCGCCTAACAAGCCTAGTTTGCGGGCAATTTAGTATGAAATGAAAGTGAGCGTAGCTGCCATTTGCAGGGGTTGCCGGCCTATTTTTCCGATTGCTTTTGTTGATTATGTGTGGACAATGAAACTGCATTTAACTAATTGACTTTCTGTGGTTCAAACTAGATAAGCGGCGAAGGACCTATGACCAAGGAGGAAACGGAGGATTTGAAAGGACGAACGGTCGAAAAATGAATAGTGACTACGATTTTGATTTCTTTTCCTACCAGTTCCGTTCCCCAGAGGAAGTTTTCAGAGAGTTCTTCCGTGGGGATCCCTTCGCAGATATTTTTGGAGCAAGTCTTTTTGGAAATGGACGGGGGAACGGGCTGGACCATCATGGACACCATGGCCGCGTTTCTAGTATGTTCTCTCCGTTCAACCTCGGTCTGAGCTTAGATATGAATGGATTTGGTGGGCATGATGATGGATTCGACAGTTGGGGCTCAGGGGGGCCTGCACCAAATGTCAAGAAAACGTCGACGTCCACGCGATTTGTCAACGGCAAGAAAGTTACCACAAAGAAGTAAGGGAAAATTTATTTTAACTGAAAATCATTGTTCTAAATTCAGTAAGAATTTTCTACCCCAGGAAATGAAAAAATGCCGACAGCACCGATTTCGCTGAAATTTGGCATACTTGTATTGTTCGGGTATAGAAAGAAGTACCCAAGAGATTTTTCGAAAATTCGAAGTACTTTCGACGACATGACACTTTTTTTTCTAAAATTTCGGTCTGAAGTGAACCCATTTCTGACCACCTGTTTGGGGGTAAAAAACGTCGAAAAAAGATGGGGTTTGTTGCATTTTATGAGGTTGAATCATATCGTTGATCTCAATAGTATTTTCAAAGATAGAGAGTTTATTCTAGACTCAAGAATTGGCTTATTTGGAATGAGTTAAACTTACAGGGGACTTAGCCTCTTTTATACCTACCGT
>JABASM010002290.1:0-11461 GCA_019776545.1 Brachystomella parvula | reverse complement strand
GCATTCGCATCCCGTCCAGTAAATGCAGTTTCGTTGAAAGCTTCCTTGATTAGGCTAGAGCCGTGGACACAAATTGCATTTGCCCTTCCAAGTTTAAGTCCTAAAATTGGGCCATAGGTCTTTGACCACTTCTCAATTGTGAGGTGCGGGTATTCTCCTAGGTCACCCAAGTTTCCAATAATGGGAGATCCGCGCGGCCCTGAATAAAATTAAAATAACCAAGTATTATTCTTTTCTACAAAAAAAAATTCACCTGTAAAATAATTTGTTTCAAGTTTTAAGGCTTGCTTTTAGAATAATTTTTTTTCGAGAACCATCAAAAGCTCAGAAAAAAGCTTCAAGACAACTTTTTAAAATTTCCGGATTTAAGATTTACCTGGTGGGAAGTTATGAAGTTTTTTCGGACGTATAAAAAAATAATAGCTGAGGATTATTGTGGCTGCGGCGCAGAGGAAATAAATTAACATGTTGGAAGCAATTCAAAAAAGAAAATGTAAGTTAACTGGAAGAAATTTTTGCCTGCTACTAGGCAAGATGTTAAATATTTAGATTGTGGGATAGGATGAGTGTATACGGTGTTAAGGAACAATAGATGATAAAGAATCATCACCAGCTTTTATACACATTTTTTTTTCTGCTTTTGAGTTTAATAACTATTATTATTACTTTTTGCATCCTGAAATCATCTTTTTCCACTATAGCTACATATCTACCATGTCTTATAGCCAGGATTTAAATTGGAGAAGTGGTCCAGAAGGAGACTGGAGTTTGGACTCTTACTCAGAAAAAAACTGGAGAAGCCGATAATCAAACCACTTTTTGCCTTAGCATAGCTGAAACAGTAAATAAACATGCGCGTGATGCTTAGCCAAAGATAGGGACTAATCTGCCACATTACGATGACATGGGAAGGCGTGGTGTCTGTGTCTCTCGACACATGAGCTGAGACTGATGAGATTCACTTTTTACTAAAATTGAAAATGGGTTTTTATTAAAATCTCTTAAAATATATCCTGGTTTAGAAATTTTTGGCACAGAATAAATTAGCTAAATATACTACTTCTTATGAGATAAATTAGGTAGACAAAGAAAACGTAACAAAAATGGCGGTAACGGATGAGGAGCGGGTAGATTGTAAAACTCTAAAAACAGTTTTATACGTATTCTTCATTTGGTCGAGGTGGTGGGGGATAGTGGGATCTTGACGTACTTAAATCATTTCTACTATTATTATTGCTGTTCCCACTGCTCGGATGATGAAGGGGTGATGAGCGATTGGAGGCATTTGGGTGGGACTTTGGAAGCTCATCAACATTCTTGAACATGGCTAAAGGGGGATACCCCGGCGGATCCTTCCATTTATTCAGGTAGTTCCAGTCTTCATCTCTCTGATGGTCAGTTTGGGGTGCTGGAGCCTTGTGGTAACCCATTCCATCATCGGAGTGCGGAGTAAGAGTAGCTAGGGACCCACCCCCTTCGGAAACTCCATCCTTCCCACTGAGAATCTTTTTTGAGAAGATTGGAAATGGCGGCCTCCTCTTCTCGTTGTACTCAAATTCTGAGCAGCTGAATGACTCCTCGTCCTCGTTCTCATCGGATCCACCATCTTCACTCGAGAGGTTCCGGACGTTCCCTGGATGGGCTCTGTGTGGTTGCCCATTTCTGACGGGTGCTCGACGGTTGACCATCTCATGCTCACTCTCAGTGCTGGAGACGACGTCCATGGTACTTACGAGGCTGGAATTATTTGTATTATGCCGCGTAGAGTTATTCAGTCTCTCAACGTCCTCGGCCGTGAGACCAATAGACATGGGGGACGCGTTCTCAGATTTTTTTCTCCTGGGCTTCACACATTTCCTCCCTTGATTTCTCGATGAGTTGATAACGCTACTCCTACTAGCTGAGCTCTGACTCATGTTCAGACTGTGCTCACTCTGACTCATCACATCTTTTTGGGTGCTCAGGAGTGCACTCTGGTACGGCTTTCCACTAATATCTTCTCGCTCTCAGTACTGGAGACGACGTCCATGGTACTGACAAGACTGGAATTATTTGTATTATGCCGCGTAGAGTTATTCAGTCTCTCAACGTCCTCGGCCGTGAGACCAATAGACATGGGGGAGGGGTTCTCAGACTTTTTTCTTCTCGGCTTCACGCATTTCCGCCCTTGATTTCTCGATGAATTGATAACGCTACTCCTAGCTGAGCTCTGACTCATGTTCAGACTGTGCTCACTCTGACTCATCACATCTTTTTGGGTGCTCAGGAGTGCACTCTGGTACGGCTTTCCACTAATGTCTTGGAGAGTTAGAATTCGAGGGGTTGTTTGCTGGGAGATTTCGCTACTTGGGCTCAGCCTGGCGAGAGGTGTACTTTTGAGGACATTTGAAATCGGGCTCTGCCTCATTCCCCCTGGGCCACTGCTAACAATAGGACACTGATGATGACTCATAGGAAAATGGTGACTGTGACTAAATGGAGAGGATTTGCGATTCCCGCCTCCGCCCCCACTCCCATGCTCCCTGTATCCCTTGTAATTGGTAGACGATGTCAATGTCAGAGGGTGCAATGGAGCTCGCATTCTCAAGGTCGTAGTGCTCTGGGAGGTCGGGGTCAAGGGAGACTAGGTTGTTTCCACGGAGAGGTGGGCTAGGCGGGTTGTAGACTTGAGCGTTTGGGTTACTTCGCTCGATTATATCAGGTTTCTGGTAGCCAGTGATTCCATCTCCACGTTTTTTGACATTTCGTACGAAATCTCGTATTGCCTCTCCACCGTTGTTGGATTCTGAGGAAGGGTGGTGAGTTGTGGGGGTTTGCTGGAGTTTAAGTGTGGTTCCAGCGGAGGAAGGGGAGGGTAGAGGGCTTTTCTCTGTTCGGCGGAATCGGAAAATGACGAAGGAAACGAGGATGGCGACGAGGAGAATCGTGAAGAACACTATGACGAGGGTTACACCGATGCTGAGGGGGTCGGGGGCTGTAGAAGCTCCTAGGGCACTTATGCAACCTTGAATTACGCTTCCAGGCTCGAAAGTTGCATCCAGAAGCGTGCCGGAGCCGTTGAGGGGCTGGAGGTGGCCGTTTATGCTGAAGTTGGCGAAGCAGCCTTCGAAATCTGGAATTTCATTAGAAAAGAAAATCAATATTTTGCGGAAAAAAAAGTAAAAAAATGCAGTCAGACTTTTGTTAGTGGAAAATGAATGATTTCACGCTTTCATGCAAAATAGAGACGCGTAAAAAATCCCAATAACTTACGTGGAAGTACTGAACTGAAGCCGAGAACATCTGCCCGAACACCAGCAAGCATCATTGAGGTCAACTGCGGATCGAGGAAGTTATGACTCAATGCACTGTTGAGCTCATCTCCCTGTTTTTGCTCGTCAATGTAGAGGCGAAGGGTCTGATCACTTCGGTAGAGCTTTACATTGTGCCATTTTCCATCGGGAAGTCCCAAATTAGGCACCGTCATATTGATGGGGTAGTTGCTAGAGACCTTGGTTATGAGTGTCACCCCTCCATCGTGTAACTGTAAAAATAATGCAAAGCTTAATGTCAGTTTCTGCAGTTTTTCCTCTATTCTACAGAAGGCAATGAAAAATGGATTCTGACCTGAATCAGGGTATAATCTTCGTGAGTTGAGATAAAAAAGAGAACTCCGTCAGCTCGCGTAGTTCTAAAACTAAATGAGACTGTATTGGAGTGTCGTTCCTGTGACTGGAATTTCCCATCTTGGTATTTGAACTGGACGTTGTGAATGAGTCGACTCCTCCTATACTTCTCCCCGATTTGAAAGTCAATCCACCCCCCTGCTCTCACTGTGTAAGCTGAAAGGGCCTCATCGCAGTTCTGAGCGACAAATTCAGAGCATCGGCACATGTGAGTGTCCCATAAGTCAATACACTCGCCATATTTCCCGCATTTGTGAGTCCCAGGGCTACAGACGTTGTGTACCCTCTGACAACTTTCCTTAATTCCACGTGATTCCAGTGGGGAAGACATGTTGAGCGGCCTGCCATTTATTTCCAGGCTGTGAATACATCCAATGAAGTCGTCCGCTTGGACTTGTTCGGGTCTCCGAAGAATTGGACCAATCGTGTCCACTCCTCCTATGTACAGTGGATTCCCGTTGAAACTCAGGGTCCTGCATAAAAACGAAAAAATATAGTCTTCTGTCGCGGTTGTTTTTTTTTCAAATTTTTAGAAAAAATAAATAGCGGAATGCAAACTTAAGCTCACCGACGAAGGCATCGCATTTATTGCGATTCAATAAATTGCATTTTTCAAGAATTTTTCTCCAGAATTTTCAAACATGTGGCTAAACTTTAAATATTTTGTTTATCTTCTTTCTCTAAAAATTAATATTTTTTAACTTTTAATTTTTTATTCCAAAAATCGAATGTTACAAATTTTTCATTTAAAATATTTCACGAATTGGGAAATTCAAAATTCTGAAATTAAACGACCTGCGGAAAAAACGCCATATACCAGCCTCGTCGGTAAATTAGGATAAAATGAATTTTTTTTTTTTGAAAAATGTGTAAAAAAAAGTTTTCGTGCTTCTTACCCAGTGTGTCCGATTTCATCAGCATAACAAGAAGGATCCCCAGCCTTGCATTCCTCACACCCCTCTCCGCTCTCACCGCACTGAGAAACATTGAGTGAAATGGCTCGGCTGTTTCTAATTGCCGTCACCCTGTGCCATTTTCCATCTGCAACGAATCTGCTGAGTGTCACGCTCCCAACGGCCGTCCGGCTCCCACCAAATGCAAGGCGGGGTTTCCCATTCACAAGCTCCAGTGCAAGAAAATCCGATCTCCCACCAGTCTGCTCCCCGAAATTGTAGGCAAGGAGTGAGTTTTCTTTGTTGGTTGAGAAAACAATGGAGATGTCATTAGTGTTTGGATCCAGTGGTGGAAATGACATGAACGATCCAACAGAAAATCCAAATCCGGATTTCTCACACTGCTTCCCATAGAACTGTCCTTTGCAGATACAGGTGGGATGAGCGGAGGCTGCTTCTGCCACACACTCTCCACCATTTTGGCATGGATTAGGTTTGCAGAGGTTTGTAGTAGAGACTTGGCAAGTCCTACCAAGGAATCCAGGTCTACAGAGGCAGAAGAACGACGATCCACTCGTAGTCTCCTGCTTGCAAGTTCCTCCATTTTTACAAGGACTGGATTGGCATGCGTTACTCTTCTCCAGCTCACATCGCTTTCCATGTCGATTCCCTGGGCATGCGCATTGAAATCCGTATCCAAGTTTTGAGCAAGGGGCCCCTCCTTCACATGGATTGGGTCTGCAGGGCTCTTTTCTGTACTCACAGCTGGGCCCTTCAAAATCCGCTGCGCAGGCGCAGGTGATCTTAGCTCTGGGTTCTGGTGATGACAGGATGAGATGAGGCGCTGAAATCATTCTCCTTTTACTCGTTGCTTCAAGTTCGAAGGAGCAGTCTGAGGCACCGTTCAAACAGACGCTGGGTTCGTCGGACGCTAGACTGCAAGGAGAGTAATCAAATATTAGTGGAGCCTGAATTATTTTCTGAACGGCGTTTTTGTTTGAATTCGTCAGTAATTTGGCTAGCGTGGTTTCCTTCTTCTCATTCGCCACGAAGAAAATCATGTCCGTTCCATTGGCAGAAGTGGGCAAAAGGCTATGAATATGAACTGCACTGGGTTCGGCAGTGAGGATTTCCTTGAAAAGTTCCTGGAGTTTTGTGAAATATTTTTCCAGGACGACATCTGGCGTCAGCCCACCACCAATTCTGATTACAATCGATTTTTTCAGGGTATTTGCTTCGGAAGGGTGGAATTCAAGGTTAAATTTCGAGGACACTTCTGCATGGACCCCGTCGCTGGAGATTACGTTCAAACTCGTTTGTTTCGACTCGGGAATTTTTTCCATTTCGAGTGAGCACCCGTTTTGAAGTTTGAAGATTCCTTGGGAAGATTCACTATCCAAGCGGCAGCTGTAGTCTCCAATGGTGTCTGGATCAATCGGCTCGAGCACTGCTACTGTTTCCTTAGAATTCTGAGCTTGGAGTGGTCCGTACACGAGTACCTTTGCCTGACGACCTCGTGAAGGGTTATCGTTCACATCAGAAATTTGGATTTTGACTTCCTGTGTTGATCTGAGGTGTGGAGTTCCATTATCCTCGATTTGAACAAGTAAATTCACTTGTGGTGTTTTTTCTCTATCGAAGGAGACCAGAGAGCTGAGAACCCCAGACTTTGGATCTAGGTTAACTTGAGCAGCCCCAGACCCTCCAATGATGGAATACGTAAATGGCTCGCCATTTGGTGGTAAATCCGGGTCCGTTGCCCGGAGTCTCATTATCACCGTCCCGGGAATCTCATTTTCTGGAACGGATCCTCTGAGCAGAGAATTCTCGAGTCGCGGAGCATTGTCATTCCTGTCAAGAACTGAAATTCTTAAAGTCGTCATCCCTGTTGCTGGCGGTTCCCCTGTGTCAACTGCTCCAATGGTTAGAGTGTAGGAGTCAGTGAGCTCCCTGTCCAGTACCCCAGCCAACTCCACCAGTCCACTGAGCGGGTCAACTCGAAACGTACTGTTCTCATTCCCCTGAAGAATTTCATAGGAGAATCGGTTGTTGGATGGCCGAACGTCAATGTCCACTGCTTCCAGTCTAATAACAGAGGAATCCAGGGGGAGATCTTCGTATATTTCCGCTGTGTAAGCATCCTTGGTGAAAATCGGTGGATCGTTTCCATCTTGGACTGTGATGACGACCTGAGCCTCGTCAATGTCATTCCCACGTATTGATCCAGCATTCTTCGCAATGACAGATAGGACTACCCTTGACTGCGACTCCCGGTCGAGTGAGCGGGAGACTCGAATTTCTCCAGTAGAAGGACTGATGCTGAACCCCTTGTCATTGCTTACTCCAAGGAAGTAGTAGGAAATGACTCCGTCTGGACCGCTGTCCTCGTCTCTTGCTTCCAACCTCCCTACCATTGAGCCAAGGGTGGAAGACTCAGAGACGGAGAATTGAAAAACTGGTTGGAGGAACTTAGGCACAAACTCATTGACTCCGCCTACTTCCACTTCAACTCGAGTAGTGCCGAAGAGGGCCGAGTCTGGGTTGGAAGCAACGATTTCCAAAGTGTAGCTTTGACGGGTCTCGTAGTCCAAAATTGCACGTGAGGTGACTACCCCTGTAGTTGAGTTGATGGTGAAGAGATTTTTCCCGGATCCTCCAGCAATTGCATATTGGATTTGAGCATTTTTAGCCGAATCCCTGTCCTCTGCAACAGTTTGAATGAGTTGTGTGCCGACGGCTGAATTTTCAGGAATCCAAGCCCCGTATTTCATTTTTGAGAATTTTGGAGCATTGTCATTGATGTCTGTGAGGAGGACAGTGAGCTGGGCTTCGGTTTTACGAGGATAAAATCCTTTGTCTCTGGCGCTTATATTTAGGCTGAACTCCTTCTGGACCTCGTAGTCCAATTCACTTTTGATACTCACTGCACCACTAATTTGGTCGATTTCAAATTTCCCGCCTTCGTTCCCACCTGTGATGCTATAGAGAACTTGACCATTTGGCCCACTGTCCTTGTCACTTGCGGTAAGAGTCACGATCACATTTCCCATAGGTTCAGTTTCGGGGACGATGACTCTGTAGCTAGCTGAGCTGAACTCCGGGGTGTGTTCATTTGGGCCGGTCACAGTGAGAACTAGTGGAGCCTGCGCAGTAAGTGGTGGAACTCCCATATCCGCAACCTCCGCCTTCAGAGAATATTTCTGGAATTTCTTCCCGCTCAGGCTGGATTTAAGGGTGACCCACCCACTGGATTTGTCAATTGAAAATACCTCACTGTGATCCCCATGAATAGAGTAAACCAACTGGGAATTCAGTCCAACGTCTTTGTCAAGGGCTGCTAATTGGAGCAACTGGCTCCCAGTTTCCGTTGTCTCAAGTACAGAGGCCTCGTAGCTTGCCTGAGTGAACTGTGGAGGAGAATTGTGAGAATTTGCAATTCTGATGGAGACAAGAATTTCTGAGGAGAGAGCTGGTTTCCCTCCATCCGTTGCACTGATGATCAAATTATGCTCATTCTCAGGTGACTCCTTGTTTTTTCTGCTCATTTTGTAGAGGAGGGGTTTCTTAGTGAAAATTTCACCGCTTAGTGGATCAACGGCGAAGGAATCAGTAGGCGTCTTCAGCCCGTAGCTCACAACTGAGTTTGGGCCACGCTTATCCCGGTCTGAGGCGGAAACTTGGCCAATAATGGAAATCGGGCGATTTGACTCAAGTACACTGAAACTGTAGTAGCTCTGCTCAAATTCCGGTGCGTTGTCATTCACATCTTGTATTGTGACAGTGACGAGCGTCTCAGCCCGCCATGACCCGTCGATTGCCCCAACACGAATCAAATACTCATCCTGGATTTCACGATCCAAAACTCCGCTCACCGTGATATTCCCACTCACTGGATCGATTTCAAAGGGATTTTGATGGTTTTGGCCAGGGTCGGTGAAAATATAAGTCGAGTTGGCGTTCCCGCCAATATCTCTGTCCACACTAGACACTTGGATGACAAAAGTACCTACTGGAACGTTCTAAAATCGGCTCATTGTCATTTTCATCTGTGACTTGGATTTGGAGGAGGATTGGAGTGGCTAGGGCTGGTCGAGAAGCACTGTGCACAAGAATCCAGAGCTGGTAGGATTGGGCAAGCTCATCCAAAACTCCGCTCACCGTGATATTCCCACTCACTGGATCGATTACAAAAGGATTTTGATGGTTTTGGCCAGGGTCGGTGAAAATATAAGTCGAGTTGGCGTTCCCGCCAATATCTCTGTCCACACTAGACACTTGGATGACAAAAGTACCTACTGGAACGTTCTCTGAGACGTTTGCACTGAACAGTCGAGTGAATCGTGGAGGGTTATCTATTCTTGTCTAAAACTTGGATTCTCACTGACGCCGTACCTGAAAGTTGAGGCGTCCCCTCATCGATTGCTTCAACAGTAAGGGCGTATTCACTGATTTCTTCACGATCCAGTTTTGCCTTACATTTTAACTCCCCAGAATTTGAGTCAATTTCAAAGAGTCTGCCGTATGAAGAGGCGGATTCTTGGCTCAGACGATACTTGAATTTCCCGTTGGCCCCGCTGTCGGCGTCCGTTGCTGTGAGGGTGCCTATGGTGACCGAACCAAATTCCTCTTCCAAAACGCTCAGACTGTAGGTACTCTTCTCAAAAATCGGTTCATTGTCATTTTCATCTGTGACTTGGATTTGGAGGAGGATTGGAGTGGCTAGGGCTGGTCGAGAAGCACTGTGCACAAGAATCCAGAGCTGGTAGGATTGGGCAAGCTCAATAAAATCGGCTCATTGTCATTTTCATCTGTGACTTGGATTTGGAGGAGGATTGGAGTGGCTAGGGCTGGTCGAGAAGCACTGTGCACAAGAATCCAGAGCTGGTAGGATTGGGCAAGCTCAAAATCCAGGCCGATGGAAGATATGCGTACTTCTCCTGTTTTCTCGTTTACTTCAAATGCGTCACCCACATTTCCACCGCCAATGGCATACGTGACACCGGTTCTGGGAGAGAGAGTCTCGATTTTTGTCAAGGAGAGGTTACGGGAGCTTTCACTCAGGGTGAAAGTTGAGCGCTGTGCTCGTGCCACTGGGAATGCATTTGAGTTGCTCAATTCGATTCGAATGGGGATCGAGGGGGAGAGTGGATCCTGGGCTGAGACGTCATTACTGTAAATTTCCAGTTCATAAAGTTTCTCCGTACTTTTTTAGGCTCCTTGCTGTTCTCACTACACCATTTTCTTCGCTGATTGTGAATTTGTCGGCGTGGGGGCCACCGAGGTAGTAGCGGCTTCCCGTCCCAGAAAGAATGTTGTCACTGGATAAACCAAACACGAAAGTCCCAGGGCCGCTGCTTTCGGGAATGGTGACGGAATACGAGCTGGAGTCTAATAAAACAGAAAAATTCAATTTTTTTTTAAACCAAAATTCGAAAAAATAAAAATAAAAAATAAAAATAAAAAATAAAAACTTCTAAGAAAATATTAGATAGCAAAAAAATGAGTAAAACTAATAAAAAAAATTCAGAATTCCGAAAAATCAAAAAGAATTTAAGCAATCAAAGTGGTTAAATAAGCTGAACTAAAAAATCAAAAATCAAATAAATCCTGAAACAAAAACAAAACACACAAAAATTAAAAATCGAATAGAAAAAAAAACACGTTCTTGTGAAAATAAAAGTGTTGCAATAAAAATATTCCTTCGTATTCTGAATATTAAAAAAAAAGTAAAATCCAAAATGAAAATAGAACTATAATTCATTTTTTTAAATCTTTAGGTTGCAGAAAGGATTGTATTTGCTAATTACCTTTAAATCCTTTGAAATTCCGTTTTCTCGTACTGTCAAGTCGAATAGTGAGATTTGCAAAGGCTTGAAGAAATTCCACAGGATTAGAATCTCTAGCCTCAATAATGAGATGGAAAACATGTGGAACTTGTCGATCAATCTCTTCTGCCGTCCTAATCACTCCACTGTTTTCATCGATAAGGAATGGACCCGTCCCGAGAAGGGAATACCTGTAAAAATCAGAATAAATTTCCATTAGAATCAAAATATTTTCCTTACTACGCCCACAGAGTCTCCTCCGAAAAATCTAATCGTTACATCAACTATTTTTAACAAACTCCTCAACTTAGTCTAACTTTCCTAGAAAATTCCACTCACTTGATTTTAGCATTGAGTCCTTCATCCGCATCAGAAGCTGAGATCTTGAAGACACTAGTCGCAGGTGGGGTATTTCCTTCCACGGCTACTTCGTAACGTTGGTGCTCAAATACAGGAGGATTGTCATTAGCATCTGTGACAATTACTCGGACTGTGCCGGTACCGCTTAGCCTTGGCGACCCTGAAAAATAATTAATTTCTCTTTTAAATTTCTGAAATACAAATTTTAGTTCAGATCTGCAGAAATAGGGATGTAATCCTTACCTCCATCCATGGCAATCACGCTGAGAACGTATTCTGACTGCTTTTCCCTATCCAGTTTTCTCTGCACTGTGATTTCTCCTGAAGTTGAGTTGATTCGAAAAGTTCCTTTGTCACCGTCCTTGAGAAGGTAGCGGATTTGCTGAGTAGAGGTCACGTCCGCATCTGCAGCGTTCACAGAGAGGAGTGTGAACGCTCCTTCCATGTTTTCTCTCACGAAGGCAACATAGGGAGAATGGAGGAAAACTGGCGGGTTGTCGTTCACGTTGAGAATTGTAATAAAAACTGAAACTTCGTCGTAGAGCGGCTGCGCAAATAAAAAAAAGAATCTCATTTAGATGCCTGCTTTGGTCTAAAGGCTTGTTAGTACAGCGTAAAAAAGGTATTTCTTTGTACTCACGTCATTTCCAGAGTCTTCTGCCCGTACTACGAGTTGGTACGCCTGTTTCCGCTCAAAGTCCAAATTTTTGGAGAGGCG
>JABASM010002289.1:0-11461 GCA_019776545.1 Brachystomella parvula | reverse complement strand
AAATCGGTGAGGTGAATTTCAACTGACTGTCTTGAAAATCTTGTTCCAATTTAATCCCACAATTACAACAAATGTAGTTTTGGCAAGATACTTCCACCAGCACCTCCTGTCCGACCGAAAATAGGTTAGTCAGGACTAATATCATCTCCGATCTGGAACATTTTTTCTTGTGTTTCCTTTAAAATTACGGAATTTTATTTTATTCAATTCTCTGTTTCTTTTTGTTTTGTTTACAATCAAAATGCAAAAAAAGCAGAAACCGCGCTTCCTGTCTCTTTTTTATAAGATCATTGTTGCCTCGTGCTGAGAATGCTGGCGACAATAGTGAATTGCTTGAAATACAAAAATTGGGGGGAGGGTAAGAAATGACAGCTATCTGTACAGGTACCGTGTTTAAAAACGACTTTCACGCTACCCAGTAGGTTTTAACTCTTTCAGGTTTTCAGATTTTTGAAATTACGGAAAACGAACGAACGGGAAGCTAAGTTCCACCTTCTCAGCGTCTTCGCCGACATTGAATTCGTCATTTTGCCAACTATTAAATAGTCTGCATTTCCAAGGGGTTCTCGTCCTCTTCTGATGATGAAACCAAGTCCTCAGTTGTGGTCCTTCGATTCCGCTTGTGCCTCTGTTTCTTCTTCATCAGTCTAAGAATTTTTCTAATAATCCAGTTTTCCGTTCCATTTTCATAAATGGCGAAAATCAGGGTGAGAACAGGGTATCCCACGATCAAAAAAATGAAGACCCATTTCAGCGTACTGTATTCATTGAATCCTATGGAATCTTGACTAGGAGATGGGCAGGATCCCGACTCTAGGGTGGCGTTGTGAATGCATTGACAAATTCTCTCTTCTGATTGGTTGTTTGGTTTTGAGCAGGTGGCTCCCCTTGTGTTCGAGGAGCATTCAATGTTGCTTCGACATGTTCCTCCTATCGGAACAGAGAAGACACAAGTTTTATTGTCATGGGCTGAAACTTGTATTCCATTGAGAACGGAAGGGCATTTGCAGAATTTAGCTGTCGTGTCACATATGGCAGTGACAATTGAGTTTGCTTCATGCATATCCAGGGCGCATTCAGCATCTGAGATACAATGAAGTGACAATAAGCTTCCATTGTTGAAGGATGAGAATTCAGATCTGAAATTCAGGTAAAGAAAAAATTGAATACAAACCAAATATAAATTCTACGGCAGGTTTCAAATTAGAATTGCAAAAAAATAAATCAGTTACTAAAAATAATGAGTTTAATATGAAGCATTTCAATGTATTATGGACTGAAGACGATTTAACCCTTTTCTGAAATAAGCACAGCAAGAAATCTATTTAATCCTTCTTGTGCTCACCTTTCCGTTGATGTTTCTGCTCCGTGATGAGCTAGGGTCAGACGGGCCAGCAAAAATAACAATGCTTGACCCCAAGTTTTTCTTAAATCCATTCCAGTGTTGTAAGGCAAATAATTTTAACCACCGCAGAAACCAAGCTCATTTTAGGCGTTTGCTGCTAGCAGGCTCAATTGTCTTCTCAGCATGATCCACTTCAAATCATTTCAAAATTACCCATGTAATTTAAAGTTTTGGATTGGAATTGATATTATCAGTTCTGAATCCGGTAACCCAGTGGCGTCACTCACTCTCCTCTCCAAGCAATCTTATCGTCAGGAGAAAATGGAGGTAACACTTGCTGCCTGATTCCTTTGAGTTAACTGACTGAACGAGTTATTCAGCAATTCATGGTCCCTCGGAATCCAGGGAAGTAAGTTTGGGATTGATTATGGCTGGAGAGTTATCGATGACGAAGGTGGAATCAGTATAATTTTCATACCCAGTCTCTTGTAACAATAGAATCACACAGACACAAGGTCTTCTGCCTTCAGGTTTTTTCATTACTCTATGTACTAGACACCTGTTTTCTTTGAGGACAAAAAATCACCAAAATGTCACTAGTAGTGGAAAACATGGGCCAGATTGTCCTTTTTCAGAGGCTTGTTTAAAAATGTGGGAGGGGGAATATTGAGGAGTTTATTTTAGCTTCTGACCCCTCCATAGGTCACACGCTTCGATCTAGCGCACTACTCTGCACTGACTGAGTCAAATCCTACACAAGATATCCCCATAAATGGCTATCTCCGAATGTCAATATTCTTTCTCTAACATCTTCAAGCAAGCCCCTGAAAAAATTAAAAGCCAACCCCACCAACTGCCGATAAAAAAAATAAAGAATCGCTTTTGGTTTAGATTAGAGGTGAAGAAAGGGGAGAGAAGAGCTATACGGATTTAAAACTGATGAATCGGCCGGCATAAGAAAGAAGAAATTCCATTAATGGCTCTGGAGTGAGCAATTAAAATTAGACGAAGTACGTGTACATGCCGCTAAAGGTAAACTTAGTGTTGGTAAATGAAAAGACCTACCCCAGGAATCACCTTACTCAGGTTTCATTCATTGCATTATTGGAATAACGCTGTGTGGATTTAGTAATACGAAACATTCGAAATCGATCGCGATTGGAAAATAATGCTGAGACAATTCCAACTGTTAAGAGGGTAGTCTATGCATTTAAAATGTGTGCTTTTAATTTCCTACAATTGTAATTACTACACAAAACAGTATTGAACGGCTCTTTTTTTGACACTAGAATATTTCGGATTATTGAAAATATTTTGCTGAGAAAACTATTTACCAATACCGATGAGCATTGACTTCTTCAGCATGTGCTTTACACAGGGTGTCTAAAGTTAATTTCCTCAGCGAAAGTTTTCCACTTTTTTGAACTTCACTTAATTGATATTTCGAGAAAATTTTTTAAACAATTTAACTTCAATTAATTTAGCTTAACCCTTAGCGCATCAATTGCTGAAGTCGTCCTGTAAAAAGCAAATCAAAAATATCGGTTTTTTGAATTTTAAAAAAGGGGAAAACTTTCGTTGAGGAAATTAACTTTAGACACCCTGTAGTTGTTAAGGATAGAAAAGTATTTCAAAGCCAAAATTACTGCATGGAAAAAATTTCATGAGAAACGGTTGAATGCATGAAATTGAAGTAAAGAGCTGGATAATGCTGACCAGATGCTGACCAGGTGAGATCAGATCCTGGGGTCAAGGTGTGAGTAAATTGGGATGCAGTGAGGGCGTGGTGGGTTAAAACCATATTCCAAATTCCACGTTGCTGTATGCCAGTTCTACAAGTGGTAGGAAGCGGTCGCACATAAACAGTGTTCCCAGCACCATTCAAATTCAAAGATTCAAAAAAAAATCCGTATCAATAGATACGCGTTTGGGACTTCATCTTCAGTCTGCTTCAAGAAGTGGTGTGGGGTGCGGTCAAACCAAATGATGCTCCTAATGCTAGTCAAGTTCAAAATTTCAAATTCAAAAATTCAATTCAAATATTCAAATCCAAAATTTAAAATTTATAAATTCAAATTCAAAAATACAAAAATTCAATGATTCGAATTCAAAAAAACCCGTGTAACGTATAAATAAATACGTTTTTAGGACTTCATCTTCAGTCTGCTTTTGGAAGTGGTGGGGTGCGGTCGGGCATAGTCTTATGCAATTCTTTCCATTCTTAATTCAGGGAGCTGAATCTGAACAAGCAACGTTTCAACATTGGATCAGGGAAGAACCGGCGGCATAAACGATCAGCCTGCGCTTTACCTTCTAGAATTTAGAACCCACTTCAGTAGTAGAGCCGGAATCGGATTTTGTTGGAACAGGCNACCCACTTCAGTAGTAGAGCCGGAATCGGATTTTGTTGGAACAGGCCAAGGAACAGGCCAAGGAACCTTGGGAACAGGCAGGACACGAGCAAGAATCCTTAAAACACATTTTCATAGGCCTGAACTGGAGAAAAGAAAAAAGGAGACGAAGGAACAAAGAAAAAGATATCGTGGAGGTCATTCACCGACTCTAGAGGTCTCCTCCGTCTAGGCAGGGGACTACAACTGCTCATGCTCAAAGCCCGTATCAAAATCCTTTCCCTCGCTTTCAATCGCTTATAGGTCAGGAGAAATTTTTATACTAGTCTTGGATTGCTGCTTGAGTCGTGAGGAAGCAGAGGTCAAATAGCTGAAAGATTCAACCAAGGTGCGAACTCTTCCTTAAAAAAATGAAATACAAAAAGACAAAAAAGGTAAGCTCATTGCTTTGTAAATCTTGGGTGACTTGTCGCATGCTACAGTCTACTCTGCTGTAGAATTTTCGAAAGTTTTGTAATTTCTGAACTGTCCTTTGCAGGCAGATACCAATGAGAACAAAGAAAATGTCTTTGATGAGAAAGACGTATCGCAGGAGCCCAAATGCTCCCCCTCCGCTCCAGTTTTACCTAAACCGTCAGTTACGGACAAGAAGAGGGTCGAAATCATTTTGGCCCATCGAGAAATGACCCACAGGACGAAGAAGGATCTGGAGATGATAGACAGGAAGGGTTATGCAAGGCTAACGTGGACAGTCCAACCCGTGGAAGTGGAATCTTCACGTGGGAAGATACGATGGAACAAGCTGAAGCCCATAACTCTTTCGGACATTGACCCCACTATTGAGCACACTTACAGAGGTCGGGTCATGCATTTCATTAGTATGGAGCCAGCTTTCACAGGCTTGATCTGCATTGGCTTGGTCCTTCAAGACGAAAATGGTGGAGTCACCAGAGGAGCCGTTTACAACTTCCATGCTGAAAATGAAGAGATAATTCAAAAGGAGCTCGGTGTTGGTTCACGAATTAGCATTATCAATCCTTACTGGCGTTTTGCCCGCGATGGAAAGTTTGCAATTCGTGTGGATGACCCAGACTGCCTTGTGATTAGAAAGAAAGCAGATGAATCCTGTTGCAGATACTGCGGAAGAGCCGACTCTGCATTTACCTGTGCTAGGTGCCACAAAGCCAAGTACTGTTCAAAGGAATGTCAGGAAATGGACTGGAAGATCTTGAAGCATAAGTTGATTTGCGTTAAGAAATAATAAGAGGCAGGTGTTAGGGACTAGTCAGTTTGTCTTCTACCGTCATAATAATTCATAATCCATCCGTGGGTTAATGTGAGACAGGTATACTTGTCTAGTCAACTGATTGTGCAAAATGTGTTAAGCTAATTCTATTTTTTTTTACTTCCTGTAATATACTCTGTAAACGTTCTGCAACCTTGTTTTGTCCCCCATCGCAGTGTAATTTTTCCCTCTAATAATCATGTGAATTAAAAGTTTCTATCTGAGTTTTCCATCTGGAATTTCATTTATTTCCTATCTGGAATTTCTTTTTTTTTATCTGGGATTTATATTTTAGCCCCTCTTAAATATCATTTAGTAGCTGCTGTAATTTCTTCGTAATATTGGAACTTAACTCCTTAGTGGATTTGTAATTGGGAAGATGATTATATCGATTATAGTAACTTTTTCGGAGTATTCGGTCCGAAACTGAAGAAGGGTCAGTCGGAGATGGCGTGTTGCTTGAATTGGCCTCACTAGGACAATCACCAGATAAGACGCTGTCACTCTGCGTACGCTTGGAATAGAGTTTTCCAAGGCTGTTTGTAAAAAATTTTGTAATGTTGGACGAGGGTCCTGCGGAATTGTTGACAGCTTTTTGCAATAATACTGATTCGGAAGGGATTGTTGAATGTTTGTCAGTCTGTTGTTGTGAATTCTCATCCGGACTTTCTTCGCTCACCGTGTGGTATTTCACGCGGGGCAAGGTCAAGTAGCTAGGGGTGTACTGATGACGTGGTGAGCTCAAAGACGATGAGTGCCCTGGAAATAAAGAAATTAATTATGTGTTAAAATAAAGATTCCGGAAATACCAGAACCCGAAAAAAATATTTTACTTCTTTGTAGAGTACTGGATCCACTTCCGATAGTGGAGTGTGAGTTCCCATCATCCAGATTAATTTGATGGATCAGTCTTCTTGATTTCGGGGATCCGCTACTGCTGATCGTCACTGTAATTGGTTCAGTCGAGTAAGTGGAATCCCTTGAGGTTAATACGCCGTTCAGCGATGGCGAAGGTGTCCTAAGGAAATTCAAACTCCATTATCCGACCTTTAAAATATCTTGCAAAAATTCAGGAATACCTCCTACTGGTGTTGCTACTAAGAGAATGGTATTGCTGCTGCTCGCTGTCGTGAATACGTTGACTCAGCCCACGAACGCGTTGGAGCAAGGAAGTAAAAAGGTGGTCCGGAGACATAAGGTCGCTCGTTCCGCTGTCGAAAAAATCCTCATCCATGTCAGTTGATTCTGGTGAAAGCAGGGATAAATTGGATGATTGACGATGCCTAAAATAAATTTTCACGGAGTCGATCACACACTTCTAAGCCACAAACAGATCGGACCCACCGTCCAGAATTTCAAAGCAAAAGGCAATTTTTTAATTTAAAACCTATGAAACGTTTACCTGCTATAAATTCCTCTGGAAGAACTTCCTGCAGATTCAGTTGGATCTGCACTTTGTTCCTTGACAGTCTCAAAGGAAATGGGGATAACGAATTCCCTTCTTGATTTTTGTATTGGACCCCCAGAGGGGTCACCCACTGAGCTTTGCCTCGAATACATTGGACTCGAGGTTTGGGGAGGAAGGCTCTCTGCTGGAGCGGCTTCAGTCACTGAATTTTCTTCAACATACTGAATTGGA
Organism: Brachystomella parvula; assembly: GCA_019776545.1. Lineage (NCBI taxonomy): Eukaryota > Metazoa > Arthropoda > Collembola > Poduromorpha > Brachystomellidae > Brachystomella > Brachystomella parvula. The sequence continues at coordinate 4,841 of JABASM010002289.1, read as the reverse complement.
ATCACGTGCTCCCTCGAACTGTTTGATTTTATTTTTGTTATCAACGTCCCAATCGTTTCTGCAGCCTGCTGCTTAGTTGTAATTGGTGGTGGTGAGGCAGAGTGTTCAGAGAGGCGAGGGCGCGGCTGCGCAGAATAGGGTGGGATAAAGAGCTTGAGTCCCGAAGGCCTTACTGGTTTCACTTGTGCTAGAAAATGCTGAAGTGTCCGGGGTTCGGCGTTGGATTTATTCTCGCTGGCATCAGGGGCTCCTGGAGAACCTACATTTTTTGGTGAGATAACATGCTTTGTGCTCAAAGCCTTTTGAAGGTTTTGAAAATTCGTTAGCTTCGTTGTTGGTACTTCTTGATTGCTAATTGCCTTTTTGATTTTTTGATCAGTGTGTACAATGGCCGCTGCTTGCCTAATACTTCCTTGCGAATTTCGAGATGAATCCAGAGGTAAAGGAAACGTATGGAAATCTGCGACGGGTCCGCGGTTAGTAATCTCATTATTGACTTCTTCAGTCTTCAGCACACCTTCTTGTGGAGAAAACTGTGGCGACATGGCGTTCTTCCCATCTGAACTCTTAGCTGAAGATGTGAGTTCATTTACTTGCTGAGAATGTTCCAATAAAGATGTTGACTCAATTTTTTGTTGAGGATATTGTGATTCTTTGAAGCTAGTTCCGTTTGCTTTTTCCACTGCTTCATCGATGTGCGGACTTAAAATTTCAGTTTTTTTCTCAGAGCTCTTCGAATCCGTTTCCGGCTTTTTAGAAGGGGATGTTTTATTCTCAGTTGCAAGGTCTCCATTCTGTTGGAGAACGCTGCTGACTTTCCCTTGCTTCAATTTTGAGGAGGTTTGGTCAGCGTCAGAAGCGGCTTTGCCGTAAAGTTTGGTTGAGGATGATTTTTTCTTTGTCAACACGACTTCCTCCTCTTCCTTCTTCTTCTCTTCGAATTTCTTTTTCACGTCGTTCAATGAAGGTAAGATGATAATTTTCTTTGCGTTGCTATTCTTATTTGTTTCCTTCAAATTCTGGATCAGTTCAGCAGTTTTTTGAGATATAATTTTAGAATTTCTTCTTTCTATTCGAGTTGGTTGTTGGGCCGGTGGAGATGTTTCCGAATTCCCAACTTTTTTCTTACGCAACTTAACCTTTGGCTTTGCCTCTCCTGTGTCAACTTCCGAATTTTTCGGGCTCGTGCCTGAGCTCATTGACTTCTTTGACTCTGACCTTTTATTTTCTGGCGGCTGCGATTCAGCAAGTTGTTCTGGAAGAGAACTAACAACTTTTGACTCCGGAGGTGGTGGGGGCGTAATGGCAGCCTGAACTGGATTTTGCTGCGTGTCCTTCGGCTCGGATTCTGATTTTGCTGTCGAACTTTGATTTTTTACAGCATCGACTATTTGTGAAACTTCACTTGTAACTTTTGAAATAGCTTCAACAGAAGCTGTGATGGGATTCAGGTTAGTTTCTATCCCAAGAGCAGGAGCTTCTGCTTCGTGTTGCCTGGAGGAGTCTCCTTTGTCCACTTCGGAAATTTCTGGTGTTCGGGTTTTGGATTTTGCTCGTTTTTTAGTTGCTGCCTCCGTCACAGGAGGGGAAAGAATAGGGACATTTTCTTCCGGCTTGGAAATCCTGGAAAGTGCAGAAACTTTCCCATGATTGGCTGTAGTTTTTATTTGGATAGATGAAACAGGTCTCAGTATATCCAGTTTACTGTCGTCTGATTGCTTCGTAAGCTGCGTATGGTGGGAACTTGATGTGACAAGTGGGCGTAGTTCTGACTTCCCTGATTCTGAAATATTCTTCTCACTTCGACTTACTTCCTTATTTAAAGTTTTTCTAACGCTTTTATACGGCATTGAGATTTCTGAAGCTTCCCCAGTAGCTGGCTCGCTCGATCGGGCCAACGATTCTCTCCCCCTAGTTTCCTCAAGTTTTGATGTATGGGGATGGACTTTGATCGCTGATAAGCTGTCCTTGGAATTACTCAAGAGAGACGGTGTGGATGGAATTGCTTTCGAAGATTTCGTTTCAAAGTTTGGTTTTTTCGGCTGGAGCTCTGGCAATGTGGTTGTTGCAGCTTTCTTATAACTCTTTGGAGGTTTAACAATGTCTGGTGTCACTTTCGGAGAGCTTTGCTGAGCCAACGGTCGTACTGCTTCCCTTATGGGAAAAGTGATTGCTGATTTATCCTCTGCTGGTTTTTGCGTGGTTGACGGTTTCGTTGTCACAGATGGTTTTGGCAATAAGGGGTCAATGGAATTATTTGGTAGCGACGGCGTGGACGGGATGGTTTTTGAAGATTTCGTATCAAAGTTCCTTGGTTCAACTTCTGGTAGTTTTGCTGTTGCAGCCTTCTTGTAAGTTTTTGCTACTTTAGCAGGATTAGATTTTGGCGTTGAAGGCACCACCGCCTCAACAGGTACCGCCTCAACAGGTATGTCTGAACTCGCTTTTTCAGCACTTTCCACTGGCAGAGAATTTTGGATTTTTTCAGGACTTATCAGCAACTGTGGGGATTCAGAGGGTTGTGGCGTTACTTTTTGAAAATGCTCAGCGGACGCTAAGTTGGAAAGAGAAGTTTTTCTACTCCCCATTTTCCTATTATTTAGACTCGGACGCCTCTCTAGCTTTGGCTTGGAATTCCCTGGTGTGTCAGGAACTGCTTCACTTCTATCATCGTCCAATCCATCAAGTACACTAATTTCACTGACTTCATCTAAAGTATCCTCACTTTTGTTAATTCCTACAAGGAATTCACCCTTGGCTGGAGCTAGGTTGCAGTACTCTTCAGAAATTGTTTGACAGTCTGTGGACTGGAGCCAGGGATGGGAAACTGTTTGTTTTATATTCAGTCTTTTCAAATGATCAACAGTGAGGAGAGCCTTGATGAGTTCAGAAGCGGTGGATTTGAGGGGTGGCTCGTAATAAGTGCTTGTTGTGATCTGCTTAACAAGCTTCTTAAAGTTGGATCCGTCAAAGGGCATTGAACCGTAAATCAAAGTATACAGGAGTACTCCGAGAGACCTGGTAAAATACAGGAAAAACTCTGTAAAGTCTGTGTTTCTGTTTTTATAGATTAAGAACCTAACCAACAGTCAACCTCTGGGCCATGGTATGGAATGCCTTTGACAATTTCAGGAGATGCATAGAGTGGACTTCCACAGAATGTGGTCAGCAATTCTTCCCCGTAAACGTTGCTTAGTCCGAAGTCAGCAATCTGAAAAAATGAACAGTTAAACAAAAATATTCTTGAGCCGAAGCGACTACGCTAATCCTTAGCCTTTTTTTTTAATTTCAGCGAGAAAAAACTCTATTTAGTCAGGTTGTTGCTGAATTTTCGAAAATTCTTGATATTATTTTGTTTCTCAAAAAATTTGGGAAAATTTAGTTTCAGAAAAGAGTAATTTTTTAGGATTACTGAGTACTTCGTACTTACCTTTGCATTGAAATTAATATCCAGCAGAATGTTTTCAAGTTTTAAATCACGGTGGACGATATTATGCTGAAAGAGAGATGATCTCATTAAATGACAAGAAATCTTTTGTAACAGAATTACTAAAATTTGCTTTACCTTATGACAGTAATAAATTGCAGAAGCGATTTGAGAAAATAGCCGCTTGGCTTCTGGCTCGCTTAATTTCTTTCGATCGTTCAGGTAATCATAGAGCTCACCACCGGGTGCGTACTCCATTACTAGAATTATTTTCTCACGGTTCTCAAAAACTAGGTAACAAAATATCATGTTGAATGGACAACGCGGGTTAATTTTTTCAAGGATTTAGTTTGCTACCTTCATATATGTGTATGATATTCGGATGATTGCAGCAGGACATAATGTTGATCTCTCTTTTGATACGAAGGAGATCCACGTCATTCTCAATTTTTGACTTTTTAATTGTTTTGAGTGCAACTTCTTCTCCGGTGACTTTGTTAACCCCTAGTTGAACTTTTCCATACGTCCCTTGCCCAAGCTTTCGAATTAAGTCGAAACTAAGAATTTTGATAGAAATATTTCATGGAATTGAGCTTTTAAAAATTATAGCTTACTTACCGTTGTTTTAGGCGTCCGCGGTTAATTGAATTCATGTTTAAAGACCTACTGTATGAACTCATGGTGAAAAACAATATGTAACCAAGTAAAAAAAATTTGCGTGTGTTCGACAATAGCTTGAAAGAAACTGGAAGCTAAAAACCTAGAGGAAGAAAAAAATCCAAAATCAAGATGTCTGAAAATTTAAGCAAAAGTATCTGAGGCATCATTTTCCCATTCATCCTCTCACGGTATGCTACCAATGGTAAACTCCGTGATGATCAGTTTCTAAAAATACAACTTCAAGCTTTACACTTATGACTGCCACCCGTGTGTTCGCTCCTACAGTAAATCTACTAGGATTTTAAAGACAGCAACAAGAAACTGAAAAGTTATTTTTAAAAATTCAAAGATGAACAAATGAAATGACGGACACATGGAAGCATGCGGCTTTAATAAAATGTTGCAATTACTTGCTCCAGTTCTTCACTTTTGCATTCTTTGAGCTCGAGTCTCCCAATCATTTAACAAAGCTCACATTCTAAGCGAATAACCTAAAACAACAAGACCTTTGAAAGCTAGCCATGATACGAAAGATTTCCATAAATTGTATTCATAGTACTATGGAACTGGCTTCTTGCTTCCGTCCTTAAGGCATGTAGAGGAAGGGCTACGAATCTATTAGCTTGGATTTTCAAACCAACTATTTTTTAAGATTGCTTTGCACTTCCGGTATCTGAGCCAAACCGGACTCAAAAGCGTCTGTTTTTGCTTAAGGAAATATATCTGAAATCTTCAGATTTAGAACTGCAGCTGC
>JABASM010002288.1:0-11462 GCA_019776545.1 Brachystomella parvula | reverse complement strand
CACAATTTCAGAGATTGAGAAAATATTTCTATTGTTGCCAAAGTACTTGGAAAAGATAAACTTTCCCGACTCTTGCTCAACAAGTGCTTCACTTTCCCTGCTTTCTCCTGCTTTTATCCTTTTCTCTTCTTCCACCCCCTCCTCCGCTGGCAGCTTGCCTATATATACTGCTGCTGCTGACGCAAGTGCCTTAAGTGCTTCCTGACAATTTCTTACCAGTTCATCCTAGTTGAGATAATTTCTTAGTACTCTGGGAAGAGGGATGCTTTAGGATTTTAGGGAACCAATCCGAAGGCAGGTTTTTTCCACTTTCTACACTGATCGAGGAAAAAAGATTTTGAAGCGAAGAAGGGCATGCTCCAGATACCTTGTGTGCCAAATAGTAACAAGAATAATTTATCCAAGAATAATTATTCAAATGAATCATAAATCTGGAAGATTCTTTACGCTCTAATTATAAGAGTTCACTTGGGAAGTGACCATTGACATGATTTCCTGTTTTATCATGATGATGTACGAAGTGGTTCAGTTTCTTTGATTAGCCATTTCTTTCCTTCTTCACTCAGTCCAGTGACGTACTGGCGACATTTGTTGTGATAGTCATTGATGTACTCGATCTGTATTAAAGGAAGATTAAATCATCATAAAACAATGAAAAATCGAATTACTTGGATTCTTTATCTTCTGTTTGTTTGCTAACCTCGGCTGGTGTTAGAAGCTCCGTTTTAATCAGTTTCTGCTGAATCGGTACAAATGTCACATCCTCAAACGTCAGGTACCCCCGCTGAGCAAAATTATTTGGAAGACCAGTTGCTTTTACGACTCGAATAATATTTTCAATTCGAATTCCAAAATCATTCTCTTGATAGTATCCAGGCTCTATTTAAACAAAGGAAAATCAGGATCTGAGATGCAGATAATATTTATGAACCAATAAACTTTTAAAAAAATGTATTAAATTCGTACCATTTGAAACGAACATGTTCTCCTGGAGGCCAGGATCATCTGGGAGGTGCCTGTAAGTAATACCATGCGGCCCTTCGTGGACGTTCCTGCATCATGATTTTAAAATGTACAGTTTGATTTTCACGAGTTTCAGTAGAAATGATGTGACACAATGGGTTTTTACAAGAAATGGCCGATTCCATGACCTGTTCCGTGGATATAATCCAATCCGACATCCCACAAAGCCTTTCTTGCAAGCGTGTCTAAGGTATTTCCAATTACTTTATTTGGAAAGATGGCTGATTTGAGGGCTATGACTCCCTTGAGCACCCGAGTAAAGCAGTCCCTCTGGAAATCAGTTGGAGTTCCAAAGTGGAGTGTCCGGGTGACGTCGGTCGTCCCATCGAGGTACTGACCCCCAGAGTCAATCAGGTACATCTCGTCGATAGAGAGTGGACGGTCGGTCTCAGGCCTTGGATGGTAATGGATAACTGCCCCATTAGGTCCAGAGGAAGAGATTGAAGCAAAACTTAGGCCAGCGAAATACTTCTGCTCACTGCCGAAAATGTAATCCGTTGTACCGAAATTGTTTAAAATTAAATATTTAATTAAATTAAAGTAGAAGACCTCACCTTCGAAATTTCTCCAGTTTATCAGCGGCAGATATTTCCGTAAGTTTGGCTCCTGAGACGAGTGAGGTTTCCAGCCAGGCAAAATATTCACAGAGAGCAGCAGCGTCTCGGATGTGGGCTTTTTGCATTCCTTCAACCTCAACTGGATTTTTGAGGGCCTTCAGTAGTGAAATCGGCGTCAGCTTCATCGTACGGCGTTCTTCTGGGATCACATCAACCAAGGAGTGGTTGCACTTTTTTGAAACGAAAATTCGACCGTTTGAGCCGGTAACCTGGGTATATGAAGAAAATATGATAAAGGAATAGTAATCTGTTTGAATTATTAAAAACCAAGGCTGACGTACGTGCTGCTGGAGTCGGCCCAGGACGGCGTCGTATGGGGAAAATGCAATGTTCCCACCTTCCACCTCCAAATCCTTGCGAATTTTTTCAGTAATTTTTGAAGGATCGATGAAGATTTCCAACGATGTTAAGCTTAGAATCACATATGCAAAGAAAACCGGGTTGTAGTCAATGTCACTGCCACGAAGGTTGAGCAACCCTGCAGCAATAACAAAACAAGGTTAATGAGAAACTATTTAATTACATTAAACTTACATGCAATTTCGTCCAGTTCAGTGACAAGTAAAAATTCACACCGTGCTTTCTCCAGCTCCTTCCTTATTTCCTGAATTTTTTCCTTGGTACTTTTTCCACTGAACTCAACGCCCAGTTGAATGACTTCCTTGACGGGTCGAGAAGGTCGATCTGGCCAAACCAAATCTACCAAATTTTGCTTTACAGCAGTTAGCGTCTTTCCCGCTAATCGAAGTTCTTTTGACAGCGTTTCCCATTCATCCTGAGTGTAGAGTAGTGGATCCACACCGACTGCGGCACCATTTGGCAAGTTCTGACCCAACCAAACTGCCTGCGTAGGAGTATCAGGCAATCCTAAAATTCCAAATTGCACATCATTAATTCTACAGAACTGGTAAGTAATGTAAGGATATTCCAGCGCACCCTGTTTCATCAGAGTCCAGTTTTGGTCGATTTGATGAGCTGCTTGGATGTAGTATCGGCCATCAGTCCATAAGAGGGCTCTATCCTTCGTAACGATAGCTGTTCCAGCGGATCCATCGAACCCGGTTACATAAGCTCGACGATTATCACAGTCTGCAATGTATTCACTCTAAAACAAATCCAAAGTCAATACAATGCCCATTTAATTCATCTAAACTGAGGAGTTACATAATGGGCATCCGATGACGGTATGATATAAGCTTCAAGTGGCCGAGGGACAACTTCCAGGTTACTCATAAGTTCCCTCAGCTGATGAAGAACAGCTGACGAGTTTTTGACCGGCATTCTTGCAACAGAACAGGTAAATATCAATTAACTTAAGAGAAAAAAATTACCGTAAATTCAAACATGAAGATTTCTCACCTGCTTTCACACGACTTAAGCCACTTCAAAACTAATCTCATCCAGCTGCTAAATCGCTTATCAGTTTAACCTTCTGGCCAAGGACTTTACTCAGTTTGTTTCCCAGGAAAAGTCAGCGAAAGAAGTACTATATAACCTGAAACACCTGTGCAATTTTTTTTGTCTTGAAGAATTCCCTCAATCCCTCATCCACTTTCCCTCTCATGTTTTAAGGGCATTTTTCTGAGCTGATGGAGGAGACATCAAGCCCCTTCGAATAAACAGTAATGCTCACACCTGCAACAATGACATGACCTTTCAGTGCATACTTCCATAAACCATAGCCTAGGTCCACGGAATTACGGAAGCTGTTATTTACTTCATAGTTAAGAAATCCAAGACCCCAAACCTAACATGGGCCATGTAGGGTGTAGCAGCGAGACTCGTTGTCCCCATTTACCTCGGCTCTTTTTTACCTCGGCACCCAATTACCTCGGCCAAAAAATAGGATTTCGGCTGGAGTAAGGCTGAGTACGTATACGCTGTTCCCTCCTTTGAAATTGTATGTTTTTTATCCGGGTTTCGTAGCCGGCGGAGGCCGCATCGGCGCGTTTGTGCTCACCCTTACTCCAGCCGAAATCCTATTTTTTGGCCGAGGTAATTGGGTGCCGAGGTAAAAGCCTGCCGAGGTAAAGTTTGCCGAGGTAACGTAAAGGGGGCCGAGGTAAATAGGTGGAACCAGCGAGACTCCATGGGGATTTCCTGGGGGTCCGGGTCGAGGTCCCATTTTAGAAAAAAAGGAGGACGGCCAATTTTGGTAACCAAACCTTACGCTGACCGTTAAATGACCAATTGATCTCCAAATGGTTAAGTCGGAAGAGATAATCCTACACATGCACATTGTTGTGCTACAACAGGCTCAAGGATTAGCTCAAACTGAGGGCAAAGCCAACATTTTTCACGAGGACAGGTGAAACGGGTCTGTCAAGCTAGCCTGTAGGCTAGATCTATCCTGTAGGATAAAATCTGGCGCCCCATACTCCTACCTTCAGCAGCCCAACTTGTTCATCTTAGCGCGGTTATGCTTTGCACCGTGTGTTGCTAATAGCGAGAGCGCTATTCATGCAAATGCAATGTCCGGACGTCCGTCTGCGCGATAACTCACGAACGGATGACCGGACTGACTTGATTTTTGGTATGTGAGTACTTTAGGGTCATAGCTCGGTCAAGTTCGTTTTTCAGCCCGATCGGTGAAGTTTTGAAAATTTTTGCTTTTAGCCCATTTGTGCATATGGGCTTATGGTGCATATGGGCTTATGGTGCATATTTGCTTACGTGCTTATGGTATACCTACCTATACACCAGGTACATCCCCGTATACACTAGTTACACCCGGTATACCCTCGTATGCACCCAAATACATAAAAATTACAAAAAACTTCAGAGATACATCAGAATTACAGAAAACGTCAGAAATAGATAAAAATTACAAAAACGTAAGAAATATACATAATAATTACCAAAAACGTCAGAAATACATGAAAATTACTAACAAAGTTAGAATACATAAAAATTACCAGAAACATCAGAAATACCACGGTGGCTATAACAACGCTTGTTTGGGTCGCTGCGCTCCCAGACGGTGGTGCCCTTCACTAGAAAAATTGTAGTTGCATTTGGGTAAAGAGTAATGCAAATGTTTTTTTTTACCCAAAAAATTTTTCCAGGTGAATGCACTTGCGATTTACTCTGTTCTCGTTTCCAACTTTAAAATTCCTTAATTTTAATTAGATTAAATATGGGTAAAATTTGTTGCGTTTCCGCTTGCCTCAACTCCAGAATCAATCCAGTTCACATTGTCTATTCCTTTCCGATGAACAGTGGTAGACGGAATGCTTGGATTAATTTCACGAAAAACCATATCAAGAATGTGAAGCTGCAACATTATGGAATCTGCAAGCGGCATTTCTAGGCTAACGACTGCAAGAATTTAGGGAGGCTTAAACCGGATGCAGTCCCGTCGTTGAATTTAGGTAATATCGTAAACTGTTTGTCACGGCATTAATTACGTAACCCATTGGACGATATGGAATTTCTCATTGTCTTGTACAGATATGGTTCCTGCCCTTGCGAAATAACCCTCAGACTCTGGACTCAAGCTATTTAATAGAATTTTACGCAAGTAAAAATTTTTTTTCAGAAATTCTCACAAGAATATTTTGATGTTGAACCCATTTTAAAAATGTAAAGAAATTTTCCCCAATCATCGCTACGAGTTCATAATGTTAAAAGATAGGAAAGGGCACCACCGTCTGGGAGCGCAGCGACCCAAACAAGCGTTGTTATAGCCACCGTGAGAAATACATAAAAATTACGAAAAACGTCAGAAATACACAAAAATTACAAAAAACCTCAGAAATACATAAAAATTACAAAAAACCATAGAAACGCATTAAAACTTCAATAAAAGTCAGAAATACATGATTATAAAGATTATGCGTAGTATTAACCGTATTTACGGCACGGAGGAGATCTGAGCCTGAAAAACCAATTGCCTGAAAGAATTGATAGTGGAAGCATTAAATAAACGATTTAATTCTGACTCATCCATTCTCATCCATTAATGGTGTGAAGGCGCTAGGATTGATGGAAAGAAGTCACAATTAGCTCAAATCCCAGTGTATGATTCATTATCTCAATATAAACAATATGGAAGCATAAAAGTCGAAAAAGGCGAAGATCAAAGCGGTGCTTTTGGTTTGGCTAGAAAGACCACCGTTAGATTAAGAAAAAAATCAGCAGAGCTGTGTTTTTCCAGGCAGTAAATTGATGTACCCGTACCCTAATGACAATCTATAAAACTAATTTTGTTAACCCTTCTTCCCGACCCCTTAAATAAGGAGATCAGCTCTTTGCAGCACGACGTTTTTATTCTTGTTTAGTTGAAAATAAGCAGCTCCAGGGTCAGAACCGAAAATTTTGTTTCAATTAGTTTTGCTTATTTATCGTCTAAATGACTTTTATTTGCTATTTCTGCCACGAGGCCTACGAAGACGGAGAAGGACAGATTGTTGCCCCGAAGTGTGGCCACACCTGCCACAGGTAATTACTCATTGCAGCTAGTATTACACTTTTCACACTGCGCATGGAAATATGGACACAAAAGTTATTCTCCGTTTCGACGTTCATTTCCACGAACTCGCTAATTTATTAATTATTACAGGGATTGCTTGCTAGAGTATATCGCTACGGAGCGGAACAGGAGGGTTTACTCGGCAAGAGCTAAGTAAGCGTAACTTGCTCTGTTTTTACCATATTATTAATGCCGGGTTATTTTGAATTGTTTAGCTTCCACTGTCGGATGTGCAACAAGCCGTTTAGGTCTACTCTGTGGGAAGACGGCGAGGAGGTGCTCGAGCCCACCGTTAGAAACATTTTTATTGCAACAGATGGCAGGTACGTCAAATTAATAACTTGGAAAATCAAGTACGTTTGCAAAGCCAAATTCCGTTTCCGTAAAAAATCATTGAAAATAATTGTAGCCCTACACTAGCTGAGCTGCAGCAGGAGGTGGAGAACCGAAACCTTACAATTTTGGACCTGCAACAACAAGTCGAAAACGGAAACGATACTATCCTGCAGCTTCGACGTCAACTTTCTGGAACAGGAGCACCGACAGCTTCTTTGGCGCCAGTGGAGTGCACTTTAGAACAAGTGAGTTTTGCTTCTTCCAAAAAAAAACTGCTTTATTTCATTTTCGTTTACAAATAATTGTAGATTGTAGATTGTAGATTGTAGAATGCCCGGTAATTTGGGTCATACTTTTAGTAAGCCGGATTACTCCGGCAGGAGTAAGTTTCACGGGATGAAATTTTTACGTAGTTCTCACCAATATTCTACAGATTATTTAAAACAAGTTCATGTAGATTGGTTAATCAGTAAAAAATGGCAGCCAAAAAGGCCAAGGAGGTCAAATATCTAAAATTCCAGCTTGAAAAAAAGGATAGCGAAGCTTTAAAAATTTTTTCAGTTTTCTGTATTTCGATTTCATCAAGCCCTAAGCTTCTTCAGCTGGTTGATAGACTTTTTAGCTGGATAGATTGGTAGGTGCACGGTGCAAACCTTTTTGTTCTATGCCAGGGATAAAGAATGGTAATAGTCACTAATTTGCTTTACTTCCTCTTTCCCTGCGCCCTCGAAAATATTCCTTAATATTGCAATGCCTCGTGCTAAAAGTGATCGAAAATGCTCCTTGCATGCTGAAAAAAAAATTGTTTAATTCGTCTGGTCATTGGGACGTTAGGAGGATTCTGAGTTTGAGGTTTAAAGAGAAAGGAACGAAAATTATGTCTTACGACTTTCTCCATGAAACAGGACAAAATAGGCTTGCGCCGTGCCCTGGAAGTTCCATCCAGCCAAAAATTTTATCAGCCAGCGAAGGAAGCTAATGGGTTCATGAAGTGGAAATGCAGAAAACTGTAAAAAATTCTAAAGCTTTGCTATCATTTTTTTCAAGATGGAATTTTAGATATTTGACCTCCTTGGCCTTTTTGGCTGCCGTTTTTTACAGTGTTAACCAATGTACATGGAAATTTTTTTCAAATAATTTGTAGGATATTGGTGAGAACTACGTAAAAACTCATCCCGTGAAATTTATTCCTGCCGGAGTAATCCGGCTTACTAAAAGTGTGACCTTAATTACCGGACATTCTTTAGCTCGAAGGTACTGAATTTCGTTCGGTATCTTCATGCACGTCATGTATGTCGTATACGCACCTGGGAGTCAAAACTTTCTTTTTTGCTTGCTGTACAGGTACTTCAACATGTTGATGACTTGAACACGCGAATTGCTGAGCTAGAATTAGAAAATCAAGCTTTCAGAGCTCAGCATTCTGAATCTACTGCTTCACTCGTCCTAAACTCTGCTTCGAGCAGCGGCAGCGAACGAGAATCTCCGTTGACATTGCCAAGGCCAAGTCCACCTCCTGAAATGTTAACAGAGCAGCAGTTGTCACGCCGGCGACGAGGGATACCCTCTCCCCCCCCTCCTCCATACATCGGAATGTATCGAGCTCCGCCAAATTCTTTGCCCCGACCAATCCCTGCAGGGGAAGCTGAACCGGGGCCTTCAAACAGAGCAGGTCGAATAATGCCCGCTCCCGTTGGATTGGACATTGGATTTCATCCGGCTCCGCCGAATTCGCCAACAGAAATGATGACAGATACTGACTCGGAGTAAAGATTGAGGCTTGGTCTACAGTTAAAAAATTCAAGAAATTGCAATTAAAAAAAGTGGATTCAGAGGATGGGAAAGAAAATGAGTAATGTTCTTGTTTAGTTCAATATAAAAAATTATATCTTCCTGATTTTTCCAAATGACGATTTGTGTATTTTAGGTACTGATTTACCCTCGTCCTTCTTTATATGGACAATAGAATAAGCGTGGGTTGTAATAAAAAAATTTCCGCTGAAATAAACTAAAAAAAAAATGAAGCATATTGCGAAAGGAAATGTAAGTCAGGAAAAGCAGTGAAAGTACCACTCACGTCTCATTTTATCTACAAGCTAAATTTTGCAAGACCATTTTGCATGAAATAATTTGTGGGAATCGTCGCTTCCTTTGCTCCGTATTTCATTCCTTATGAAGTCAACATATACTATTCCGAACTATGAGTCACAGCTATTAGAGTACCCCAATAGACTTTCCCACGCTTCCTACTGATGACTGATGATCAGCGGATCCTAATCAAGGACCCATAAAAATTAAACGACGACAACGATATTGCTGCTTTGCAAAAAAAGCGTTCAAAAAAAATTAAGCTTTAAAAAGATAAGAATTACTTTTCTGGTGCCATCACTAGAATTTCGTTCAGTATACGTTGGATTTTGGTTCTTCAGGGAAGTAAAGGCCGATGCTGAGACTGATTTAATTTTTTTTTGTTCCCATTTGTCGAAACTTCAGTCAGGCCCACTACTTCCTTGTATAGAGAGGTTTCCAAAACAAATATTAAATACTTGTTAGATAGTGATAGGGTGTTGACAAAATTACAAATATATGCAAAAGAGTTAGCAAAATAACCCTGCCTGATTTTAGCTATATCCGGATTTAATATGCAGCAAATACTGCAGTTTTTGCATCAACTGGTCAGCTCACCAGACATCCATACATCGACACTCCCACTAAAATTAGGTTCATCAATTACTTTTCTTGTGCTAATGGCGGCCACGTTAGTGGAGTATGCTAGGTATTCTGGAATTGGCGGGAAAATCTTCGCTTGCGCCACGTCGTCCCCTTCAGTCGCAGAGTTCGTCGAGCATTCCTGCTTTCGCAAAGGAACTTTCGTGCCTTCAGGTAAGTAAACTACAATAAATATACGAGTGATCTAAAATAAATGTCCTGATATCATCATAAACGCTGTTCAGCGTGGAAGGAGCTGTTTCACCGGAGCGATGTGAACAACTTTTCGTAAGCTTTTTTTAGTTTTCTTTTTTTACAGGATTCTTTCTTCGGTCGGTGCTGGAAAAAGAACTGATGGGGGAAACAGCATTTTCCACTGCAGAATACTATTCATGGTTTCCGCTCATACTTCTAGGGCAAACAGTATTTTGTTTTATTCCCAGGTTTTTTTGGAGTACTTATGCCAGTGAATTTTTCACACTGCTCGTAGGAAACTTAAAAAACCCTGTTTTGGAGCCGAGGACCCGATTTCAAGAGATTAATCGAATCATTGTTCATTTTAAGAGTGGAAACAACGGCCATACCGCTATGCTGATGAAATACTTCGTAGCTATGATTTTCACACTCTGCAATCTTGTTATACAGCTCATCATTGTGGACCAAATCAGCGACAACAAAATAACTTGTGCAGACTACTGCTCAATAGTTTACGCCATGTTCAAGCTTGAGCACAACAGGGACGACGAGATGTTTCGAGTGTTTTCACCGAGAGGCAAATGTGTGGTAGCAATCGTCGGACCTTCCGGAAATGTCCAGGAAGTTGATGCTCTTTGCTCGCTTCAGATGTCTTCATTTCACGAGAAGCTTTACGTGGTTCTCTGGTAAGTTTAACAAATTTTTTTGAACAACCATTTGTGTGAGAGAACACGGTAGCAGCGAACGCTGCCAACAGTTAAGCATTGTTTATTTATTGCAGACTACAGTAAAACCTCTCTTTTAGAAACTCGATTTTCCAACTTGTTTTATTTTCTCCAGCTAGCGCGCTGCCGTCAAAATTGAAATAAAGGTCACAGTCAGAAGGTCCAGAAGGGCTTTGACCTTCCCGATTTCAAGTTTTACGGCAGCGCCTCAGCTGGAGAAAATAAAAGAAGCTGGAAAACCGAGTTTCCAAAAAATTGGTTCTACTGCAATATATTGGTATTTTGATTTTTTAAATCAATTGCAGGGGCTGGCTTTGGATTTCAGTGTACGCTTCCGCGGTCCATACAATTTTTCTACTTTTCCTTGGGATCCCAAAAATTGCGACAGTTTACGTCCGCTACAAGTTTGGTATTCTTCACGGTCACGCAGTTACCCTGGTGGCGAAAAGTAGCTTAGCCGACCGATTTGTGCTGTATCTAATTGATGGAATGATAAGCAAATCCAGCTTTGCTAAAATAGTGGTTGGCATTACCCGGGGTAGAAAATGCAATCAAGTAAATGCCGTTTAATAATTTATTTCTCTGTCTTCAATTGTTTCCGAATTATAATTTACACTTAAAGAAAGGCTGAAAGCTACAGAATTGAACTTGATGTCTCTGTTTTTTCTAATTTACCGTTGTGTCAATAGTATAATTTCTTTCTGATATCCAATAATTAAATAAAAACGAAATTACAAAAAAAAGAAGCTAGACCATATTTTTGACAATTCTGAAACATGCAGTGGATAAAAGGCTTTTACAATAATTGTTGCGCAATTATTATGAAGCAGAATTTTCACAGGAACTTTTTTGCAAGCAAGGTGAGTTAAGACCGAAAATTTCAGCCTTAAAAAAAGGTTTCAAATCAATATGATTTTTTCTAGCTCTCCCTGCTCGGGAGAAGGGCGAGGGGACGAAGGGCACCCCTGTATACCATCCCACGGAGAAAGTTGTGTCATCCATATTTTCCTTTCTCCCTGTAAATGTTCCTTTATATTTTGATGGAACCCCCTCCTTCTTTGTAGGAACTAGTAGAGCTGAGGCTAATTTACGGGCTGACCAACTTTCAATGTCTCTTGCCATTTTGATGTTGGAAGGATAATTGGTGTGGGTGAGAAAGAGAAAGGAAAGCACAGACTACGCTTGCGACTTTCTCCGTCGCATTACATACAAGAGTGTCCGTCGTGCCCTCACCGGTTTCTTCAACCGTAAAGTGTATAAACTAACTGCGCAACGTAAGGGCTGCATGAAATCCGAGTAGACAGAGGTAGAAAAAATCCTAACGACCTCAAAGGACTTCAGGATACAGCAGCTGACATCCGGAAGATGGTAGATCTCGTCCAGGAG